>OX352772.1:89154278-89219278 GCA_947095535.1 Poecilobothrus nobilitatus
GGTGATCCTGATTCAGAATATTTATACATGTCCATATCTAACTCGCTTCCTTTTGGTGGTTACAAACACCATACCAAAGTTAATATACCCTATACTTTAGGTGTAGGGTATAATAAATTAGCATTAATATAAGAAAATGAAGTGTCATCTGCAAAAGCTGTAGGTTTTCCTTTAAAACCTGTATGAAAAGCGAATCAATAAATATCAAGAAAAGCAGAGGAGAGAACCGAGTATAGAACCTTAGGGAACACTCACTTCAATATTAATGAGGTTACTGTAGTAATTATTGCACCCATTTTAAAACAAAACCCCGAATACCATAAGTACAATTTTTTAAGCAATATATAATGAGAAACTTTATCGGAAGCTTTCGTAATATCAATGAACAGTACAGCACAGGCACTAGCGGAATTTAAACTATTATAAATTTCATTATAAAATTTAAGTAGTGCACCTTCCGTATCTTCGCCTTTTAAAAATCCAAATTGATTTTCACTAAAAAAATTGATGCTTAAAAAATAATTCTTAAATCTTTTTTTCATACATTTTTCGAAAATTTTGGAAATCGTTGGTAGAAGTGAAATTGGCGTATAATTATTAGGATCTAATTTATTTCCTTTTTTAAATAATGGGCAATTTTTAAATCATCAATTAATTGTAATCATAATTGATAGCATATAAAATTTCGATTGAAAAGATGGGTTCATAAAAGTAGCTTGTTTGCTTTCAACATAAACTCATTATTAGAGATGCTATTATCAATATAAATTTGGTTATTAGCAAATGGATACAAAAACTGAATTATAAAAATTAGCAACACTTTTTGGATCATTTTGAATTTTAGAATTGTCACTATCATTTTTTAATATAGAATTAATAATCCTCCAATCAGCTTTGGTATTCCCTATTTTTTCATTAAGTTTTTTAACATAGTAATTATCTTTACATCTCTTGACAGAAATTTTAACATTGTTTCATAATTTTTTATAATATCTTTTAAGTCTAAAATTTTCCTAAAGTTATGATAGGCAATAGACGAATTATTAGTATTATCTACACCAAGATTCATAAGTTAGATAATATTTTAACATACGATAATCAATTTTATAAAAATTAGTTTTCTTAAGACTCGTATATTTACATTTTTCAGTTACATAAGGCCAACTTAAATAAATCATGCAGTGATCCGATAGTTTAAGATTTAAAACATCCACTTCAATTGCCTGTCTGACACAGTTCTTAAATTTTATAAAAATAAGATCAATACATGTCATAGAAGGAAAACGAGCAGGTTCCAAAATAAAAAATTCGAAACCAAAAAACGAGAGAAAATTTACATAGTCCATAACATCACTATTAGAAGATAACAGATCTATATTAAAATCACCTAACAAGACAACATTTTTATGCTTAACTACAGATAGAAAATTTGCAAGTTCTATGTTAAAATCGTTAACACTACACTTATGTAAGCTATATATGTATACAAAGCTATAAGTTGAAATCTCTATATTGCACAAAATTTATATATCACAGCTGTTAAGATTAGTACTAAAAGACTCACAATTTATGTCACTTTCGTAATAAACTCCACCCGCTGCATAATTTTCATTACAAGTAGCATTAAAGGCATAATTTGGAATATTGTAATCGCTACATTCATTTCTGTAAATCCAGATTTCACTTACGAAAAGTAGATCAGGTAATGCATCCAGCGAATTTAAATAAACCACTAAGGAATCATAATTTACTCGTAGACTTCTTATATTCTAGTAATACTATATATTGTATACATATAACTAAAAAAATGTCAAACATGAATGGTGTAAAGTGCGATAAATTCAAGAAAAAAATTAATTTACGAAACAATATTGGATTGCAATGTCATGGAGAGTGTGCAAAATGGTTCTGTAGCCAATGTACAGGACTAGAAGTCATTCGAGGACATACACAAGATGTTAATAAATTTTGCCTTTGTCCACAATGCAAAAGAAAACGAAAGAAGAGACAAGCAACAAGTGCTGCTCTACTTAACAACACATCCAATGATAGTATAGCTGTATAGCTGATAGTATAGCTGCTCTACTTAACAACACATCCAATGATAGTACATCAATGGATTGATTGAGGAAAATATAAACTTAAAAAATGAAAACAGTGAATTAAAGCAAGATATTAAGAAAAACAGATATGAATTGGAGAAATTAAAGCAAAAAGCTTATGCGAAGTACATTGAAATATGCGGCGTAGATAAGATAAAAGGCGAGAATCCAAAAACTATTGTCACAAAAATATCTGCTGAAGCTGGAATAAATATAAATGAGGATGAAATAATAGAAGTATATAGAATCAAAAATTCTATAAAATCAGGTGAGCCAGAGAAAATAATAGTAAAATTTAAACATATAGAAACAAAAAATAACTTATTGAAATCTGTTAAGAAACAGAAATTAACAATGCAGTTGCTAAACGAAGACGAAAAATGTGAAAATAAAATAATTTTTCTGAACGAAAAACTAACACCTTGCTTTAATTATCTACACAAAAAAGCTAGAGAATTGAAAAAAAAGAATATTATTGAATTTATGTGAATTAAAAATGGCAAATTTTTTATTACAAAATCGGCAAATAGTAAAATAATAAATATTAATTGCCTAGATAATTTAAATGTTGAATGATCTAACATTTAATTTGCCTTTAAATAACCACCTATATATATTTGACACCCATAGTATATGCTTTAATAATCAAAATTCACTCAAAATGATGTACCTGCTCGTAGCTTAAAAAATAAAATAGAAGATATGACGTATATATTAGACACATTTAATTCTGTAATCAACTAGTAATTATAACTCAAACTTGGATACTTGAGCTCGATACTTGATTCAAATAACATTCAAATAAAAAATTATGATAGAGTTTTATCTTGTAGAAAAACTAGAAGAGGTGAAGGATGTGCAATATTTATTCATAACAACATAAAATTCACAACACATAATATTTATTGTGACGATTTTTTTATTTGATAAAAATAAATTTAACATCACTGCAATATATAGACCTCCGGATAATTTGTTCGCTCAGGTTGAATCTTTTCTAAAAAAACTCGAAGATCATCTCGTTAGCCTAAAAAATATAAAATCATTTATTGTAAGAGATTTTAATTTTGATATAAACACAACAAATTACAGTAATATTGAAACTTACAAAACAATTAGTAATTCGAATAGCATCTATTTCTGCCATAAAGAAGTAACCAGACCAGCTTCGAATAGATGTCTAGACTATGTCTTAACCAACAGCTTAAACACCAAACTATATATATCGCTATTCCACCATGACATTTCAGATCATCTCGATTTAATAATTGAACTTAAAAATTTAAAAATACAAAAACAAGCAAAATCAGCTGATCGTCTAATAATAAAAATCAACAATGATAAAGTTAAAGAGAAATTTAATACCTTAAATATCAAAACAATAGGAGTGCGTTTCGTTTCTAATTCTCTGGTGTTTATTTCGAAATACTGGAGTAGAGTAAAATAAACACTCTGACGTCACCAATATCGTATCGAAACACCAGAATCGAGTTAATAGAGTTATTTTTCTTAATCCTACTCATGAGGAGGATTAAGGAATGTTACAAATGTCAAAGGTTTCAAGGGTCGTTTTTATTTTGTCTTTTTTATGAAACGCCATTTTTATTTAATAATTTTATTTGATTTTTGGAAATTTTGCTTATATATATAATAAACTTCGTAAAGTATATTTATTATATAATTATATAATTTTTTTTTTCTTTATTCATTCATATTTTTTTATAATTTAGATTTACAAAATTTTACATTACATTATGTTAAATGCAACAACTTTCTTTCTTCTCTTCTTCATATATTCTTACAGTGTATATATTATATATACATAAAAATTATTCTAATTCAATTAAAATATATATATAAAAAAAAAAGAAGAAAAGAGAAGTTTGTTGGAATTACAGAATTTATTATTTTTTATAGCCTTAGCCGTACCTAGCTGGCTTAATAATTTTTAAAATTTAATTTTTTTTTTTTTTTTTGAAAATGTCCAATTTGCAGAATTTACATTTTCTTAACAATAAAAATAAAATGAAATAGTACCACTGAATAGAAAATAAAATGAAATAGTACATTTGTTTTTTAAAAAATTATATACTTTTTTATTTGCTTTTTGAAATAGCCAATACTTATTATATTCTTCAAATCATTTGGTAATTCGTTATATAGCTTTAGACGATTATACAAGCAGTTATTTTTGTGCAAAGCAATTATATATGACTCATATGTACATATATTGGAAAAGCTCAAGTATACAAGCTCAACTTTTTCTTTTCATATAGTAAAATTTTGGTTTTTTTGATATTTAATAACATTCGATGTTTATTTAGCCACATTTCTACAGTTTTTAAATCGGATTTTATATAATGTACCAATTCTTCTTCATTCTTAGAAGCATATTTTTTAAAACGGCATCGTCAGCATAAAGCTGAATTTGACCTTTTAAGTTTAAATACGAAATATCATTTATATAAATTTTAAAACGATCAGGACCTAGAATAGAGCCTTGTTGAACTCCTTTCCTGATTATTTTTAGCTGACTTGTATAGCTATTTATTTTAAGAGACTGTGACAAGTCTCTGAGAGACACTCAGCAATATCGGAATCTTTGGAATATTTTTGATTATTATCTTCTATTAGTTTAGTGAAATTTTTACTGAATCATTATTATTGAACATAATTTTTTTATATAGCTAAAAATATAGCTATATATAGCTATATAGCTATATTTTTATATATAGCCAAAGATTACGACTACAAGCTCTGTTTCTCGATATTTCCTCATAACAAAACTTTTTTTTTGCTTGCAAAATTAATTTTTTGTTCTCATTTTTGCTTTCGTTATAATGAATCTCTACATGGATGTCGTTATAGTATTTTTGTTTAAAGTTATGATATGAATCTCTAATTTTCATTTTGTGGAAGATTTCTTCAGTTATCCATTCATGTTTTTTTCTTTTACAATTTTTATTGTATTTGCAATAATTAAATTAGAAAAATTTTTTACAATTGTATTAAAATTACTATATGAATGTAACCTATCTCAGATGATATTTTCTTTAACCTTATTATAATTTAAGATAGTTTTGGCATCTACATAATTATCAAAGGCAAATTTGTGATTCATACTTATGAAGAATGATTGGTGATCAGATAGCTAAGAGTTTAAAATATGAAAATCGAATTGATTTTTTATAAGGTCAGTGATAAAATGATCTATTATAGTTCTAGACGTTTTACCTATTCTTGTAGCATACTTTGGAGAAATATTGTTATAAATTACAAAACCATTACTTAGTATGTTATCAACTTAATTTCTAATATCGCTATTATTTCTATTAAACAGATTTATATTAAAATCTCCAAGTATTAAGAAATTATTAAACTTTGTAATATATTCTTCCATTTTGATATTAAAATCACAAATATTAATTTCCTGAGATTTATAAACAGCTATAACGTTCATACTCTGTTTTAAAAGCTTTACAACCAAAATATTAGAGTTATTAAATTCTTCTTCTACAATTTCGGTACTAGTTATTCTTTATCTATATAAATTGCGACCCCACCTGACCATATGAATTTTTTCTATTTGAAAAATATGACGTGTAACCTGACAGGTTAAAAAAAAATATTCATATATATAAACTCTAAAAGTATGTGCGAAAATGAAGAATTTAGTAGATTTATAATATATGTATGTAACGTAAAGTACTATTAATGTCATTCATTTTGAACATTTTATGTTTAAAAAAGTTATGATAAAAAAAGTGTTTAAAAAATTAATTAATATTAGTATAAATGTTTTCAATAAATTTAATATCATTGTAGTTTGTGATGACATAAATCTTTGATTCCTTTGTTCCGCGTAAGTGTATTTTTCTATCTTTAACCCATAGAAATTCCATATTTCGAATTTTCATACTCAGAATCCGAGTCATTTTCTGTAACTGAGATCATTTTAACTGGTCATTTTCTGTTATTATGCATGTTATGATGCATTCCTCGCACTTTCAGGTCACATTTCCTTTTTTTATCATGTTAAAAATTTCGTTGGATACTTTTCCACACTTTGTATCGTAATATTTTTATCAGATACCTGGGCACTGTAATCCCCTTTTTTTGTCACTTATACTTTTTTTCCATTTTAAACATTGTTCAACCATTTTAATAAAGCAATTTTAATTGGCGCGAATAAGAAAAATAGGATAATTATTAAGGCTGGTTTTCATGAGAAAAAAATATCCACGAAAATGTTAGAGCATAGGCAGAAGATACAAAAATGATATGGGTGTGAAAGAGATAACCCTAAAAAAATATCCACGAATGACCATAAAAATCAATGAAAGCACTTAAAAATATCCATCAACATTGCCATAAAAATCAACCGAAATATGTTCTATAAACATATTTTGCTATAATTAGATTGGATATTTTTAATACACATGTAAGCAATGTGTATCTTACACAAAAAAATCCTCACACTACTATTAATTTTTATGGATACATGACATTTATGACATTTGAATTTTGAAGTTTTTCAACCGTGTCAAAAAAGTAAACAAACAAATTTTGCGGGAAATTTAAACTTTGTAGTTCTGAATTTCATATTTCATTAAATTTTCATATTTCATTTCACATTTCATATTTCACATAAAAAATCAAATATGTTTCGTCAGCGCATTACATGGATTCACCTACAATTGAAAATAAGAAAACACAAAGAAACACATCAACAAAATATTTAAATTTATACTTATCTGAAATATGGGAGTTGAATCGTCACCATGTCACCGAGTCACCAAGTAATCTCTCACCAACAATATAATGTATTAATATTCTGTAATATAATAATATAATATAATAAGATTCTGTAATATAATAATATAATTTAGTATTTTGTTTATTACTTACGTATTATTATGTGTTTATTGTTTACTTACCTTAAATGTATGTGACAAATATTGTTATGTCACATATTAATTCACAATAATTACTTTTTTTTCAATAATATTTCAATTCTATTGTTTCACTTAGTTAAATATTAAAATTGAATTATAGAAATAAATTATTAAATTATATTTACATTAAATCTAATAGATGGCTCTGATCCATAATCATGGAATATTATTATAGAACATAATGTTAATTATTTCTGTACACTTAAAACTTATAATGATAATTATTTCTGTAAACTTCAACTGGAATGTGAAACTTTAAATAATTGTATATAAAAATGTAAACTGTTAAAACAGATGCTATTAATTATATTTTTTTTCTTATGTACTTTGTATTATATACTTTGAAATGATTTAAATTTTAAACAAAAGTCATTGACCTCGAACGGTTATATTTTAAACAAGTTGTAAAGATAAGTTTAATGTTAGATTGTTTTAGAATTTTTTATATCAATCGTTGATTAACTTTCGAAAGAAAAACATGTAAATTGTAATTTAGAAATAAAAAAAATAAAGTTTTTTTATTACGTATAAAAACATTTGGTCCTTCGAGCCGGATTTCTGAATATAATGAATATTGTGAAGGTGATATTTCAAAGTGCGATATTTTAAACCGTCTATTCTAACACAGAATAATGTTTAAAATAAAATAAAAAAAAAAAAAAAAAACTTGTGATTTAAGGTAAAAGGTGTGATATTTTAAACCGTCTATTCTAACACAGAATAACGTTTAAAATAAAATAAAAACTTGTGATTTAAGGTAAAAGGTGTGATATTTTAAACCGTCTATTCTAACACAGAATAACGTTTAAAATAAAATAAAACCTTGTGATAGTAAAATTTTTATGCCAGAATATTTTAAGTAAAACATATTGAAAAACTTGTGGTTTAAAATAAAGGGGTAAAGAACTTGTGATTTACATTAAAGAGTGTGATATTTTAAACCGTCTATTCTAACACAGAATAACGTTTAAAATAAAATAAAATAAAATCTTGTGATTTTAAAACCGCATATTCTAACACAGAATAGCGTTTAAAATAAAATAAAGATAACTGGTGATTTCAAAATTTCCATTACAGAATATTTTAAAAAATAAAAAAAAAGAAAAAAAACCCAATTTGAAAATTAAATAAAAAAAAAATAAAAACTTATGATTTTAAGTGCTTCTGCTTTAAAAAAGAATTAACCTTTATTTGAATATAAATCAAAATTGTGTTTGAAATTGGAAAAAAATTGTTTGATCAAACAAAAAATCAAAGAGAGTGTGTGATTAATAAAAAAAATTACTTTGAACTAAAACTATTATAAACTTATAAACTTATAAACTATCTGAACTTATAAACTTACATAATAATAATATATAACAATAATTATTTATAAGTAATAATATAAAAACTAGATTTAAACATAATATAATTTAATATAATAATACAAAAAGCGCGCGCGGTATAACAAACGGTCTCGCGAACAGTAAAGGGCAGCATCAGGTTCGATTGGTAAGTGTGTTGTTGAATTTTCAATTCTAAAAAAAAAAAAAATAAAAAAAAAAAAAATTTTTTGTATTAAACATTAGAAATTTTCATCTTGAATATATTAAATTATTAAGCTAAAAAATATTATATCAAATTACCAATAAAATTATAAAAAAAAAAAGAATCAATCATAATTTAAATTCATTGCATTATACAAATACATTATTAAGTTAAATTCTATTATATTTATTACGTTATTATATTCTATTATATTCACTATTATATTCAAATTCATTATAAAAAATGGCCGACGCAAAAAGAATAGAGCAAATGATCGTCAAACAAAAAGTTCAAAAAATGCTAATGGAAAAATTCATAACTAACTATAAGAAAGATGGCTCAGTGAGGAAAACGAGACCATACTACGAAAAAAAATTAAAGGATTTCCAGACAATGTGGGACGCTTTCGAAGAGGGTCATAGATCCATTCTATTCTTCAGTGTGAGCGAAGAACTAGAAATTAACCATGAATATATTGAGAATGACGTGCATGCGGAGACACAGAGTTTTTTTGACAACAATTATCATGCCATGTTGGAGAAATACCAAGAGGAGGTGAAGAGAGATACGACTTCTGTCGAAACTCCAGTAACCATAGCAAACATATCGAAGGAGAATCGGAAATACATTGATAGCGGAATTCAACTTCCAAAAATTTCATTTGAAAAATTTGGCGGGGACTACACGAAATGGCCAACTTTCCATGATCTATTCACAACAATGATACATAATAATGAATCGCTATCGGATGTACAAAAACTTCAATATCTGAAAGTACAGCTAATCGGTGAGCCTGAGCAATTACTTCGTCATTTTCAGGTTACCGAAAGGAATTATATGGCTGCATGGGAATTATTGATGGAGAGATATGATAATAAGAGGGTGCTCGTCAACAATCAACTAAAGAGGCTTTTGAACCACAACACGACCATCAATGAGAATGCACAGGGCATTAAGGGGTTGTTGGATACAACATTTGAATGTTTACAAGCTTTAAATAATTTAGATATAAACACAGAAACATGGGATCCAATAGTCACGTTTATCGTCACCCAAAGATTGCCGCAAGCAACTCATCAGTTATGGGAACAAGAAATAAGCAAAACTAAAACAATTACCAGCCTTAAGACGTTAAAGGAATTTTTAGAAGCCAGATTTAGAGCGTTGGAAGCTGTAAATTCAAGAGGACCAATAAAAGCAAAATTCAAAAATACAAATAGTAATATCAAAGTTAAACCAACAATCAAGAATTTCCATTTATAAACAAATTCGATGTGCTCGTTGTGCAATGGCCACCATGTTATAAGAAGATGTCAAAAATTTTTAGCATTAAATCCTTTAAAACGGTCAGAAATTGTACGAGAAAAACGACTATGTTTAAATTGTTTGGGAGCTGGGCATATGCTGAAAGACTGTTCAAGTCAGCACACATGTGTTCATTGTAACAAGCGTCATCATACTCTCATCCACTTCAAAATGAATAATGTTATAGTGGACAATCATTCCAATGGTGGCACCAGAGCAGTCTCCAATCCTTCCACATCACGTCAAAATGACACAGTTATAGCGACAAACCACATATTAAATGTTGATAGTCCAGAATTTATACCGTCAGTTCATCACAATCGCACAAATGACAATAACTCATTTGGGTATAAAGGTCGAGCTCATCAAATTCTACTTGCAACAGCATTATTAAGAATTCTAAGCCCAACCGGAGAAGAAGGTGTAGTGAGAGCCCTGATAGATCAAGGATCACAGGCTTCATTCATAACAGAGAAGGTGGGTCAAAGGTATAGATTAACAAAGGAAGCAATCAACGCTACAATCCAAAGTATTGGTCGAGAAAAAGTACACTCTGTCAAGTCACGTGTTAGATTTACTTTGAAATCTCTTCATCAAGATATTGACATCAATGTGGAAGGTTTGGTACTACCGAAACTTACAAATTTGTTACCTCAAACTGATATACAAAATAGACATTGGAAACACATAGAAGGTTTAGAACTAGCTGATCCGAAGTTTTACGAACCCGGTCAGATCGATGTACTTTTGGGTGCTGACGTGTTCAGTCAAATTTTGTTAGAAGGTTTAATGAAGGGGGAACCAGGTATGCCGATCGCACAGCAAACCATATTTGGTTGGATTTTATCAGGCAAGAATCATGAATCCGCACCACAAAATGTAACCATAAGGAATTTTCATTTATCTTTAAATCTAGAAAAGCAGCTAAAATCTTTTTGGGAGGTGGAAGAAGTGCAAAACACTGTTTTGCAAACAGAAGAAGAGAAAGAATGTGAAAGGATATATACCGAAACAACAAATCGGCATGCAGATGGTACTTATGAAGTTCAGCTACCATTTAGAACAACGACACATAGTGACTTTTTAGGTCCATCTAGAAACATAGCACTACAAAGGCTATACCAATTAGAAAAGCGTTTTAAAAATAATGTAGAGTTGAAATCAGAATATATTAAATGTATCAATGAGTACAAAACATTGGGTCACATGAGTCTAATTGATCCAGAAGAGCTCTTTCAAAACAGTGGGCCAAACATCTTGTCGTATAAAACCAGCTACCTGCCTCATCACGGGGTTATTAAAGATACGAGTACCACAACAAAACTTCGAGTAGTATTCGATGCTTCTAGAGCGACAAAAAGTGGCAAGTCCTTAAATGACATGTTGTTAAAAGAACCAACGATTCAAGATGAGTTGTTGACAATATTGATCAGATGGCGAAAACATCGAGTTGCTTTCACGGCCGACATCGAAAAGATGTATCGTCAAATATGGATAAAGAATGGGCACACGGAATATCAGAGAATAGTGTGGAGGGAAGATCCATCCCTTGCAATTCGAGATTACAAATTATTAACAGTCACGTTTGGCACAAAAAGTGCACCATACTTAGCAGTGAGAACTCTAAAAAAACTGGCACATGATGAAATGGATAATTTTCCTGTAGGATGCAGAATCATAAACAATGACTTTTACGTCGATGATCTGTTGTCGGGAGCAAATGACGTTGAAACAGCATTACAGACTCAACAACAGATCATAAGCGCCACAAGATCGGCAGGATTCTCATTACGAAAATGGATGTCTAATAGTAACAAATTATTGCGATCATTGCCACTAGAAGATTGCGAAAAATTACTTCCAGATCAAAACAATGACGCAGAGACTACTCGAACTTTGGGTATACATTGGAATCCAAAGAACGATTCTTGTGGATATTCCATCAACCTTGAAGAAGCTCCTGTAACTTGGACTAAAAGAAGCATATTATCACAAATCGCAAAGTTATTTGATCCTATGGGATGGTTAGCCCCAATTATCATATCGGCTAAAATTATCATGCAAAGGTTATGGCTATCAGGGTTACAATGGGATGATGAAGTAACAGCTGATTTAAGAAGGGAATGGATTAAATACTTTCAAAATTTAGAGAAAATTAAGAGAATTTCCATTAAAAGATGGATCGGATATTCCGAAAAAGATACAGCTATTGAGTTACATGTCTTTTCAGACGCTTCTACAAAGGGTTACGCAGCTGTCGTGTATATGAGTACGACAGATTCTAATGGCACAAGATCAACATCGATTATCATTTCTAAGACAAAGGTTGCACCAATAAAGACCATATCGTTGCCACGACTTGAATTATGCGCTGCCGTATTAAGAGCCAAACTCTTAAAATATACTCTACAAGCTCTACGAATATCACAACCAATAAAATTATTTGGATGGACAGATTCCGAAATTGTACTCGCATGGCTTGAAAATCACCCAACAAAATGGACAACGTTCGTCGCCAACAGGGTGTCACACATTCACGAGCTGGTTGGTCAAAATATTTGGAATCATGTACCGACAAAACAAAATCCCGCAGACGTCGCATCAAGAGGTTTATGTCCATCTGAACTTGAAAACCATCCCTTATGGTGGCATGGTCCAGACTGGCTAATGAAATCATACACACATTGGCCAAATAAGAGGGAAGCCCATACCAGCCTTGAACAAAGAAAGCTTCAGATAAATCTTGTATTACCAACATTGAATAACGATATAATCGAGAACCAATTTTCGTCATATACAAAATTAATTCGCGTGCTAGCATACTGTCACCGATTCATTGCAAATTGTAAACTCAAAGAGAAAGATAGGAGAGAAACCCACTATTTAAAATCAAATGAGATTAAGCAGGCGTTCAAACATTTAATAAAGCGGGTCCAACAAAGGACATTTGCAAGAGAGGTAGCTATGTGTAAAGGAAATGATAATTTAAAAAAGGGTACTTTAATAAAATTAAATCCGATTTTAGATCAAGAAGGTATCTTACGAGTGGGGGGTCGTCTTAAGTTTTCAGAACTTCCGTATTCAGAAAAACATCCAATCATTTTATGCGACAAAGATATTTTCACAAAATTATTAATTGAAAAGGTTCATAAAGAGTGTCTACATGGTGGACCACAACTGATGATGTCCATACTAAGAAAACAATTTTGGATTATTAATGCTCGGAATACGATCCGTTTTCAAATATACAAATGCATTCCGTGCTTTAAACAAAGGGCTGAAACACGAACTCAACTAATGGGCGAGTTACCAAAAAGACGAGTGCAGATGGCCAGACCATTCCTACATTCTGGTTTAGATTATTGTGGCCCATTCGAGTTGAAAACCCACAAAGGAGGAGGTGCTAAACGGTATAAGTCATATGTAGCTCTTTTCATTTGTATGTCAGTTAAAGCTATTCACCTGGAATTAGTAACAGATATGTCAGCAGCTTATCGAAGATTTTGTTCTCGTCGTGGATTCTGTACCGATCTATATTGCGATTGTGGTACTAATTTTGTAGGCGCACATAAAATATTAAAAAATCAAACACATTTTATGGTAGGAGATATAAAAATGGAAGTTGCTGAATTTATGGAAAATGTCGGAGTTAATTTTCACTTCAATCCCCCAGGTTCACCACACTTCGGCGGTCTATGGGAAACTGGAGTTCGCTCAACTAAACATCACTTAAAAAGAGTGTTAAATAATATCACACTAACATACGAGGAGTTCGCCACGGTATTAACACAAATCGAAGCATGCTTAAATTCAAGGCCACTTTGTGAAATGACAAGTGATCCTCAAGATTTATTACCGCTAACCCCAGCTCATTTCTTAATTGGTGATAGCTTGTTATCTACACCCCAACAATGTGTTTTGGACTTGAATGTGAATAGACTGGATATAACACACTTAAAAAAAAATAATATCATATTAACAATTTCTCACCATTACGTTCCTAGTTAGTTGAATGCGCAGTTCCAGATAGTGAGTAAGGGGCACTATATCCTCTATCTTCGGTGTCAGCGATCGTTCCGGTATAGACGTTGTCGTTTCAAGGATGATAACAATTTCAAAACAACCTAAAAACCTAAAAACCAAATGGCAGAATAAGTTTTTTTGTTTATCATATAAAAGTTGTATATAATTTTATTAAAATTTTGTTTTTTATTTTAGTTTAAGGAGAAACCTGAATTGATTTTAGATTTAGATATTCCTACGTAATATCAAGGGGGGGAGAATGTTCCGTCAGCGCATTACATGGATTCACCTACAATTGAAAATAAGAAAACACAAAGAAACACATCAACAAAATATTTAAATTTATACTTATCTGAAATATGGGAGTTGAATCGTCACCATGTCACCGAGTCACCAAGTCATCTCTCACCAACAATATAATGTATTAATATTCTGTAATATAATAATATAATATAATAAGATTCTGTAATATAATAATATAATTTAGTATTTTGTTTATTACTTACGTATTATTATGTGTTTATTGTTTACTTACCTTAAATGTATGTGACAAATATTGTTATGTCACATATTAATTCACAATAATTACTTTTTTTTCAATAATATTTCATTTCTATTGTTTCACTTAGTTAAGTATTAAAATTGAATTATAGAAATAAATTATTAAATTATATTTACATTAAATCTAATAGATGGCTCTGATCCATAATCATGGAATATTATTATAGAACATAATGTTAATTATTTCTGTACACTTAAAACTTATAATGTTAATTATTTCTGTAAACTTCAACTGGAATGTGAAACTTTAAATAATTGTATATAAAAATGTAAACTGTTAAAACAGATGCTATTAATTATATTTTTTTTCTTATGTACTTTGTATTATGTACTTTGAAATGATTTAAATTTTAAACAAAAGTCATTGACCTCGAACGGTTATATTTTAAACAAGTTGTAAAGATAAGTTTAATGTTAGATTGTTTTAGAATTTTTTATATCAATCGTTGATTAACTTTCGAAAGAAAAACATGTAAATTGTAATTTAGAAATAAAAAAAAATAAAGTTTTTTTATTACGTATAAAAACAAATACATATATAAAAAATAGAAGAAAATAGGAAGAAATTGAGAATTATTATGAAGAAATAGAAATGTTGGAAGAAAATTTAGATGTTTAGGTTAAAGGTAAATTAACTATTTGTGATAATATAATGAAAATGCTTATTCTAATAATCTTCATTCAAATGAAGATAGTCACAATAAATTTAGCATTGGATAAAGTTTTAGTATTGGATTCAGGACTACCATCAACATATGAGTTCTTTTTGTAGGTTTTTAATAAGGCAAAAATAATTAAAATGATGTGTTAAAACTTTAAAATAAATTTATGTAGAATATTTATATATATATTGTATTTAATTATGTATATTTATATTTATGTATATTATATTAATTTATATTTTTTTTTAGATTATTCCATTCCAATTTTATATTAGAAATTATTCCATCCGAAAGCGATGTATTTAACTATGAAGTAGCAAATGGTAATACATAATACTAATTATAATTAAAATTTTTGTTATGTAATTTTTATTATGCATTTTTAGAACAGTTAATAGAAGCTGTTAGGATTAGGCCAGAAACAAAAGGTACAAAAACCGAAATTTAAAATTAAGGCTGTGGGAGGAAATTGTGCTGGAGCTGAGTAATTAATTTCGTTAAATTCATTGTAAGTTTCCTTTCATAATAAATTTAAATTTTTAGATTCAGAAAAAGATACAAAAAATGCCTACATAAGATCAAAAAAATCTGGCGCAAGTGGATCTGCTACTATGAAGAACAAGGAATATAAATATTCCAGGTTGTTGTCGTTTTTGGATGACACAAATGAACCTAGAAGGTAAATAAAATGTTATTATTTATAAACTATCGAATTATAAATTTTACTTTAATTTTAGATCACACCTATTGGCGAATTTTGAAGAATGCAGTCCAGAGTCAGCAGCACCAGAGTCACCAACACCAGACTCTCCAACATCGCAGCCATCAACATCAATATCAACACCACACATACAAGAAAAAAAAAAGTTGTGTTTTTATATTCTATGAATTGCCTTTATTATTTTGTTTTTAATCATATTTTTTAATTTTTTTAAAATTTAAATAAAATTGAAATAAATAAAAAAAAATTATTTTCATTAAATAAATATTAGTTTTTATTGGATAACAATATTTAATTTTACAGCAAATATTTAACAGCTTTTGAGAACAAAATTTTAATTACATATAAAACAATATTTAACAGAGATTAACAGAGATTAGATAATTAAATTATTTAAATAATGCTTTAGAAAAAATGCTGTAGATCGTTCGCTCGTTGTAGTTAAGTCCGTTTCTAAAAATAAAAAAAAAATTTAGATTCTCTATCAACACAAAATATATATTTTTTTATCCATATATGGATAAAATTCAAATCCTATCCAATTGCCATGGAACAACTCCTTCGTCCATAAAGTATTCAGCGAACCTAATCCTCATCTGTTCAGCAGTATTAGCAGAATTTCCATTATTTGAAGTCAAGGGGTGAAAGTTATTTGGCTCTGACCTCCAAGAGCCTTCATTTTCCTCAGTATCAACTAGGCTCGGATGAAAGTAGGTTTTGCATTTCAGTTGGCGGAGCCAGTTGTGCAAACAAGCACATGCCATCATTATATATTCCACCTAAAGAATTGAATTTTATTAGATATGTAAATAAATTATATAATATATGTATATATTTTTTGGGTTTATACAAATATTAAATAAATTTTACCGTTTCTAATTTAGCAGTTA
Organism: Poecilobothrus nobilitatus; assembly: GCA_947095535.1. Classification (NCBI taxonomy): domain Eukaryota; kingdom Metazoa; phylum Arthropoda; class Insecta; order Diptera; family Dolichopodidae; genus Poecilobothrus; species Poecilobothrus nobilitatus. The sequence goes on from OX352772.1 coordinate 89,171,028, forward strand.
TTATAGTTCTAAAAACTCTCCACTTAGTGCATAAAATGCCGAAAGCAATATTTTGTTTATAAATATAAACAAAACATTAAAAAATAGGTTATGTACATTTTTAGCTGTCAAAATCTTGCCATAAATATTTTATAGCAATCTAATATTTTTTCTCCCTCTTTCCTATTAAGAGTGTACTATATTTTTCTCTTTCTAAAGTCGCGATAAAATTTAAAAATTTCCTCATGAAAACCAGCCTTTATTTATGTTCTATTAATTTTTATAAATTTAAATTCACCGTGATTGTATTTATTTCCTTTTTTTTTATTTTTTAAAAAATTTTTTTTTAATTTTTTAAATAGCTATTTATTTAATATCTTAAGATATTTTAAATTATCTTAACAAAAATATTTCCTGTGAATTTTTCTGTAAAAGTTTTTTACAGAAAAAAAGTACGTCCGTTTTTATCGACTGTCAAAAATTGAATAATTTAATTAATAAATAAGAATGCACACTTTTACTGGGGAAATTATTAATGGTAATAATTGTCATTAATAATAACCAAATCTTGGTTAGGAATAGCTATAACTATTATTAACTATTATAATATTTCACTATTTCACTATGAATAACTATTATAATATTTCACATTGCAGAATTATTGTATGTATTTTTGAATGTTGAAATTTGCAACTCATTTGCCACGTTTATACCGGACCTAATTTAACTAGAGCTACTAACGTCAAAACGAGTTTGACAATTGTAGCAAGTGTTCTTACCACAAATGACAAAAAAGTAATTTGATAAGAAAACATTTAGATTTATTATAGTACCTACATATATTTTGGAAAATTATTTTATTAATAAATAAAAATTATTATTAATGGAAAATTATTAATATTATTAAACAAAAAAATTACTTTTAAAGAACTTATTTTAATTTGCACAGCCAATAAGCAAATTCCAAAAATTACATCTATAGCACCAATTATGACATTTGTAGCAATAATGTGATGTTTATACCGTTACTACGTAACTCTACCTATATTTAGGCTCAGCTAAATACCTTCAGCTAATTTAGCTAGGTAGAGCTAAAAAAATGTGGTGTTTATACCGTTGCTACGTAACTCTACCTATATTTAGCTTCATAGCTAAATACCTTCAACTAATTTAGCTGGGTAGACCTAAAAAAATGTGGTGTTTATATCGTTACTACAAACATCAAACCATTTAGCTCTAGCTAAATTAGCTGCGCTATAAACGCGGCAATTGTTGCTGCTTTGGAGTAAATTCATATAATTTAAATAAAATTGTTTATGTTTACTTGTTTATTATTCCCATCTGATTTTGACAGTTTAAATTCAAATTAACTCTGCACTAATCGTTTCGAAATGGCATAGTAACATTAACTCTGCTGTGGGTGTGGTAGTTAATCCTATAAAAGCATTTTACTCTACTCGGAGTTAGAAACGAAACGTACTCCAGATATTGGTGAAACTGTCAATAAATTAACTTCAACACTAACAAATATAATAAAAAGTGAGACCGTTGTGAAAGTAATAAAAAAGAGTGGCAAAAAGTTTTCATGGATTGATAATGAATGTAGCAAAATCTTCGAAATAAAAAATTATTGGTTTAAAAAATACACTAAGAATAAAAACTCCGAATACCTTAAAAAGAAATATTCATACTGGTCAAATAAAACTACAGCCATTAAAAGGTAGAAAAAGGCAGAATATAACAGTAAACAATATTCTAAGGCTAGGAAAGATCTCAAAAAACTTGGTTATATATCAACGAAATATTGTCAGGAAATGTGTATAACAAGGATAATAATGTATTGTTCCTGAATAATAATGACATTAGTAATAAAAAAAATATTGAAAAACTTGACAAATTTAATCAATTTTATTCATCAATTGGTGAAATTATGGCATCTAAATTTAAAAATAACATTTATTTTTCTAAAATAACAACAACTAAAGAATTTAAATTTCAAATGATTGATAAAAACAAATGCATAAAATTGATCCAAAAACCTGTCAAACTCAAACTCTGCTGGGTCAGAACATGTTCCATCGATAATAATAAAACATTGTAAACATGAGCTAGCTTAATCTATAACTAACCTTATTAACCAATCACTAACCCAGGGAGAAATGCCTAAAAATCTGAAAACAAGCAAAATAGTGCCACTTTCTAAATGTTCTGGCAATACAAACGATATGAACAATCAGACCAATTGCTATTGCGTCAGTTTTTAGTAAACTGATAGAAACTCGATTCAACAATCTGCTAACTGTTTTCTTAGAAAATGAATAATTAATGAGGATCAGCAATACGGTTTCAAAAATAACTCTAGCACTCTCTATCTATTGAGGCGGCTCTCTTTCACGTAGTGTCACACGTACAAAATGGATTAGAAAAAAATAAAAAAGTTGTATTTTTTGATTTGACGAAAGCATTTGATTCAATTGACAGAAGTATTCTCTTAAGAAATCTATTTGAATATGGAATCAAGACCAAGGAATTTAAATGGTTTGCAAGTTATTTAAAAGAGAGAAAGCAATTTGCAGAATTTCAAGTCATAAAAAGTAAGTCAGAAAATATTAAGTATGGAGTCATACAGCGGGGCAACTTGGGACCCACTTTATTGTTGTGTTATATCAACAGTTTTCTTAATCTCAACCTAAATGGTGAAGCGTTTATGTTTGCCGACGACTTAGCAATTGTTTATAATGAGAAATTCTTCCAAGATCTACAACGTTCAATTAATATAGATGTGGCCATTATCGGCAAACCCACAAGCTAACCAATAAATCGAAGTACTTATTTTTTAATGAAAAAGATGTAGGTAATGTAGTAGTTTCATATAACAATTGTGAATTAGACAGAGTTCTTCAATATAAGTACTTGATGACAAACTCAACTGGGGTGCACACATAAATGAGCAATTGAAGAAGGCAAGTAATAAATAAAAGAGCGCCTGTCCACTGGAAACGGTCACTATATTACTCAATGTTTCATATCACAATAGTTTTCTTGTATTTTATAATTTAAAGATTTGTGAATAAATATACCTACACCTCCACCTTTGCGTGTTTTCCTACATGAAAAAGTATCTGTGAAAGTTTCAATATTAGTGAAAACAGTTACTTTTATTAGTATTTTATTAGTAATAGTGAACAGTTTATTAGTAATAGTGAAATATTAGTGAACAGTCAGACTCTTCCAGCGATGTTTGAGTAATTAAAAGTAAGTATATTGCAGATTTTAATCCATCCGATAAGAGTGACAGATCTTTAATTTTATATTTTAAACTTCTAGCAGTAAGATATACAATTTTGATTGAATTAGCACCTTGAAATTTAATTTGTAAAACATAGTCGCAGGTATTGTTTCCATGGATTTTGATTGGTAAAACAAAATTTTCATTAATTGACATTCAAATTTTCTTCTGTTAAAACTCTGATAACTTTCCTTGTTCCGTTCTTTCTAATTAATATTTTACCATCTTTTACCCATGCGTACGTACATTATAATATACATAATATTACTCCTTTTAAGATCTCTTGCTTTTTTGAATAGCAAGCTAAAGTAAAATGTAAGCGGTTCGCTAAAGAATATTGCCTTCTTTGTTGTTGCTGACCTAGTGTTTTATTTTCCTGTAGTTGATTCAAATGGGGTTGTACAAGTTGGGCAGATCCATAGTTTTGTATCATCCTCTAGGTATTAATTGAATTCTTCATCCGCTACACCAGAACAATGTTTATGGAACCATTTAATACATTCGCCATTGTACTGTATTGGTTTTTATTTAATTTTTTTTTGCACTTAAGTTTTGAAGTTATTTGTAAAAGAGAGTTATATTATCTAGCCTATAAACTAATTAACAATTTAATTAAACATAACTTTTTAATTAATCGAAATATTGATATTCATGGCTACAATACTAGAAACAAGTTGAATTTCTATCTTTCTTTATTTAAAACGAATAAACAAAAAAACAATGTTGTATACACAAGTTTAAGTGCATTTAATTATTTAAGTAATGAACTAAAAAACATGTCCTCGTTTAGTTTATTTAAGAAAAACATCAGTTCTTCTCCTAAACACAAACTTAAACTAACAGTACTAATACGTAACTAAATTTAAAATATATTAAAAACAGCAAAAAAAAAATAATAATATATAAAAAAAAAAAAAAGGAAGTTAAATAATAATGCAAAATAGTTTAGCTATATGTAATAATAACTTGTTTTAAACGTTACAATGTTAATTGGTATGCAATCAAAATGTATAAAATGAGAAGTAAAAAATAATGTAAAAAAAAAAAAAAAATAGATAAAACAAACTGTTTAGAATATAAAATTTGAAATCGTTACATAATATTGAAATACTAGATTTAGATAAATTTTGAATATTGAATCTTAAATTAATTTTTCTTTTCGTTTTTTTAACACGTCTGTATATTCTAAACACAAATTATTAGACCACACAGCTGTTTTTGCTAAGGTCTGTAAGAAATTTTATAAATGTCAATTTTCAATTTCTAGAATTAAACTATGTTGAATTTATAAAAAAAAAATAGTAAATAAAGAAAAAAAAAAAGGAATTTATTACTTATTATTTGACATTTGATATATACTTGACTTCACATATACCTTATTACTTGAGATACTTTGTTAATAGAAATAGAGACAACCACCCTTATTCTGAATTGCGACTTAGATTTTCTACGAAAAATTCCTCGTAGGCAATAAAAATCTAAACTGCCAACTCTTTTTGTCGAAAATTCAAAATCAGGTGTTCTGTTTTTTTTTTGTTTTAATTTTTTTTTTAAGTTAATTGAAGTGAGAGTATCAAATTTTAACAAGTAAATGTAACACAGTAAGTCGATGCAACTTATTTATACTCTACACCTAAAAACTTCAAATTACATTAAAAATCAATAAGTTATTTCAGTTAGGTATTTAATATAAGCTAAAAAAACAAATGCTTTTACAACCTTTGTACAAAATTTCAGGTTTCTATCTTTATTAAATTCGAAGATATGCTTGTTAGGTCTTGGGAAGTGTGTGAAGGTACTCGGACCACCACCCCAATTCATCTAAATTTTATAGACATCATCAGAACAGGGTAGAACACTATTATATCAAATTTCAAATTTTTATCTTTATTAATTTCGAAGATATGCTTGTTCGATCGTCGGAGTTGTGTGGGATATACCCAAACGACCATTCCAATTCATCTGAAATTTTTGGCAAATTAGGATTACAGAAAACAACACCCTCGTATCAAATTTGCAGTTTCTATCTTTATTAATTTCGAAGATATGCGTGTTCGGTTTTGAGAGTTGTATAGGAGGTTCCAGAACCCATGGTCCGATTTCGCCTATTTGCAATTCCCGCCTTTCTTATGTCATTGTTAATAACTGTTAATATATGTCACTGTTATAAATTTCATCAAGATAGCATCATTATTTTTTGAGTTATCGTGCGTACGGACGGACAGACGGACATCGCTAAATCGACTCAGGAGGCGATTCTGATTCAGAATATATATACATGTCCATATCTAACTCGCTTCCTTTTGGTGGTTACAAACACCATACCAAAGTTAATATACCCTATACTTTAGGTGTAGGGTATAAAAATACAAATAAATTGAAAAAGGTAATAATTTGTAATTTTATTTAGTTTGAATTAGGTATAGTCGGGTCTGTTCAACTGTACACACTGAAAACACAGCCATTTCATGTTATATCCGAGTTTTGCATTAATATGAGGTCCGAAAAATTGCACAAATTTGTGCATTTAAAAAACACCATTGATAAAAGCACAAAATATGTTCTTATATGCGTGTTTTTTTAAAATTGTTTTGTTGTAATTTTAACAATGCAAACCTAAAAGGATAAAATATTTTATAAAACTGTGTGTATTATATAGTATAGAAACAAGTAAATGTAACAGTAAGTCGATGCCACCGACTTATTAATACCCTACACCTGAATAATTCGAATTAAATTAATAATCCATAAGTTTTTTGGCAGCTGCTGAACTTCTTCCCTTTTCTGTCTAACTCAACTCGAATTTCAGGAACGTAAAAGAGGCATCCTCTTGGGATATGATTGACACCCTTGTAATTTCAAGTTTCTATCTTTATTAATTTTGAAGATATGCTTGTTAGTCCTTGGGAAGTGTGTGTCAGGTACCGGAATTGCCACTCCAATTCATCAAATCTATCTCAGGGGCATAAAGAAAACATGCCAGAACACCATTGTACTAAATTTAAAGGTTCTAATTTTGTTGGTTTTAGAGATATGCTCGTTTGCTCTTGTGCTCGTCCGGAAGTTTCCAAAATACGAACCCATGGTTCAAATATTTTCAAATGTGAGTTTCCAATTTTACACAAAAGGAAACATAACAGAACACCCTTGCACTAAAAATAAAGGTTCGATCTTTGTTGGTTGTGGAGATATACTCGTTCGCTCTGGGCCTCGTTCGGAAGCTTCCAAGATCCGAACCCATGAACCAAATCCTTTCAAATTTCAGAGACTTAAATCAAACACGAAAGAACACCATTCTGCCAAATTTAAATGTTATATCTTTGTTGGTTTTGGAGATAATCTCGTTTGCTCTGGGGCTCGTTCGGAAGCTTCCAAAATCCGAACCCATGGACCAAATCCTCTCAAATTTCAGAGACTTAAATCAAATATGAAAGAACATCACTCTGCTAAATTTAAAGGTTATATCTTTGTTGGTTTTGGAGATAATCTCATTTGTTCTGGGGCTTGTTCGCAAGCTACCAAAATCCAAACCCATGGATCAAATCCTCTTAAATTTCAGAAACATAAATCAAACGGGAAGGAATACCATTGTAAAAAATGTAAAGCTTCTATCTTTGTTGGTTTTGTAGGTAATCTCATTTGCTCCGGAATCATTCGGTAGCTTCCAGAATCGGAGCCAATGGACCGATTTTGTCCAGATTCGAACTTATCTTTCCTATCGTAATTAGTAACTTACTATATAAATTTCATCAAGATAGCTTTACTAGTTTTTGAGTTATCATGCGAACGGACGAACGGACATCGTTAAATCAACTCAGGAGGTGATCCTGATTCAGAATATATATACATGTCCATATCTAACTCGTTTCCTTTTGATGGTTACAAACACCATACCAAAGTTAATATACCCTATACTTTAGGTGTAGGGTATAAAAAGCATATACATATGTACATACAGACATATATATGTATTAATTTGTTTTTTCTTTATTATTAGTTAATCCAATTGCATAATTTATAAGTATTTAATTGATTAAAATTAAATTTTAAGTGCAGAAAGTGTTTTTTTTTTTTAAAGAAAAAATAAATTATAAATTAAATTATAAACAAAGCAAAAATACATTATCAATATTTACATATTTTATTTATTATCCATTTAACATTACATTTCATTTTCTTTTCAATTTTAGTTTTAATTTACAATTCAAAAGAATTTTACAGAATTTAGTCAAACAAAGGAGCGAATAAATATTACACTTCTGTAAATTGTTAATTAATTTTTTGTTTTGCTACAATTATGTTTCTTCTGACGAAAAATAGTTGAGCGGAGCGAATTTCGCAGATGGTAGATAGTCGATTGGAATTGTGATTTGTACTTCAAGCAATTTGTTTTCCTTTATATGAGATTTCACTGCTGTCATTTCTGAAATTTGACATTTGATTTGACGCACCATATTCTGTCTTTTTGTGCTTTTTTAAAGTTTAGTTTTTTTAATTTTTTTTTAAGTTAAAATCGAAAAAAGCTAGTTTTAATACATAAATAGTGAGTTAATTAATTCCAAATTAAATTAATGCATGATATTTTTAAAATTACTTTATTTTATTTTAAAATTTAGGATTAAAAACATGAAAAAATTGTAAAATGCTGGCTGTGAAATGGAATCAAAAAAAGGTTTTGCTATAATTAGAAAAACAGAGTTCAAATTCCTTTGAATGATTTACACGATGATAATATATAATCATATTAGACAGCGGTACTTTAGTAAGAACGATTAAAAAAGCAAATAATGTATAGTAAAAACATTATAATTCAAATTATTTGAATAAAAAAAAATTTAATACAATTTTACTAGATTTTCTATTTACTTTAAAAATATAAAAATAAAACAAAAAAAAAGCAATAACAAAAACAATATTAGGTGACATCTAGTGGTCTTAAAGTAAAACGCTAGTTCCGATTCCAGTTTCGATAAGTCGAGGCGCCACCGATAAAATAACGTAAGTTGGCCATCTATTAATGGTATATCTTATCTATGCTCGAAATCATTATTAGATTATTTACCATTATAAAACTATTTTTAAAACTATTTAGGTAGTACTCGAATTTAGTAAAAATACACGATAACAAATATTAAATACATGTATTCTTCGTTTCCATCTATTTTGGATGGACTGATTCGCCTATATTCCACGCAGCCTGCTGACGACGTGCAAAAAGTCGCATGTTTTCATTTGCCAACCAAAAAATAGTGGTTGAACGTTCCTCTTTTACTAATACATAGAAAATAAATAAATACAAAATTTTAGTAGGGTCAGAAAGTTTTTATGTAAAAATGCATCACATTAATTTTTAAATATTCAAACAAAAATAATCTAAGAAACAAAAGCGGAAAAAAAGTTGTGTCAGCGGCTTGTTTGTACCTCATTTATTTTGCACAGAAAAAGAGATTGCGTTTAATAAAAAACGAGGAAGAATACAGTTGCCTTTGTCAATTCTTAGATATCCGTACGAACCGTTAGTATGTTCACAGCCTGTCACTCTGCTCACAATATTATTTTTTTAATATTTTAGTATTTTAAAATAATTTGGGTTAATTTTATAATTTCTAGTACTATGGGTTGTACATATATTCAAACTATATGTTTATATGTACATTCTTCAAAAGCATATTCTAACCTTTCATATTCATAACGATTCATAACGATTATCAATCCAAAACTTTTTCAAGTATTCTATAGTACCATTTAATACTAAGCGGTAACTGTATATTAAATTTACTTAGTACAAAATAGTAAATATAATTTTAAATATTATATTATATTATATTTAAATATTGCATTGACAGAATAATTTCTTATAAGTACAACAAAATACATATATGTATGTAAATACGGCGCTATATAATATACATCTATACTCTTATCATTCATTCACTAGTGACATATCCGATATGTAAATAAACATGATATTATATAAGTATGTATATATATTAATATCATATAAATAAAAATTCTTCAAGCTACCGTTATGTTGTTTATTTATTTACATTTTTATGTACTACGCATTATATCCTCAACAATTTCAAATTATCGAGTAAAACAAAATGGAAAAAATTCGTTAAAGAAATTTGTTAGAAAATTTGAAAAAATCAAGTAACACTTTCGTCAATTATAAAGTAACCCTATATTATTAAAAAAAGTTATTAACAAAAATAAGAATATAATGTTAAAGCTTTAATTTTTGTGTATTACTTCAAAAAAATTTTAATAGGTGTTCAAGTTACAGTTGTTTAAAAATAGAAAATTTTCAGTTTTTGACTCCTTACAACTCCTAAACGGGGGGTGATACAAAAAAAATTTCTGAAATGACTCATACTTATTTTCAAAGATCTAACTTCTGTCAAAATTTCAAGTTTCCAACTTAAACTATTTAGAAGATAGAAGGGTTGAAGGATTTTGCAAAATTTGAGTTTCACATAACGGTAAATTAAGACACCGTATGCCACAAATATATATTTATTATATATATACTTTTAAAGCTAATAAAAGTAGTAATCGTTTGGCGTTTTCAAAATGAAGATATACCTTATACAACTTGTGCTATAACAATTTAAATATAGAGCTTTTTTGAACCTTTGGGGAGCTGTAGCTCCGTAACGGGTGGGGCTACAAAAAAAAGTTATTAAAAATAAAATTAATATTTTTGTAAGATCTATCAGTAGTTAAAATTTCATAGCTCTATTGCAAAAAAAATGTGGGGATCTAAAAGTTAGGTGTTCGAGAGCTACCCTAAGGCTTGGTCCAAACTCAACCAAAAAAAATAGGGAACCTACAAATTACTCCCAGAATATTTTGTGTAAATTTCAAGATTCTAGCTTTCTTAGTTTTTGAGTTAGCGTGCTGACGGACGGACGGACGGACATGGCTCAAAAGTCTTAGAATTTTTTTCTGATCCGATCCATACCTTTGAAGGTATATCTAGCTCGCTTATTTCGATGTGTTACAAACGGAGGAGTAATTTTATTATACCCGATCATATGGTACGGGTATAAAAATGTGTCCGAATTTGGAGAATTAAAATTTTGGATAAAAAAAATATTGAAAAATGTATCTAAAGTTGAAATTATGTTATTTCACTTAATTTTGATGACAAAATTTTAAAGTTAAATTTTGAAGTGAAGTTTAACATTGAAATAATACTTATGTCGTATGCCTACCTACCTAATTTAAAATAAAAAACCCAAAGAAACAATTTAAATTTATTTATAATCATAACAGATATTAAAATTTTTCAAATTTTAAAAATAAGATTGCTGTGATTTTTATAATCACCCATATTCTTGAAGACTCATCACTTACGCGATGGAAATAGTATCACATCACGTCTATAGAAATTTGTAATTCTCGAAGACTCATGATGAAAATTTTTGTTATGTTGGTAGTAATTTACTGTCAAATGAAAATTTTGCCCTATTTAAACATTTAGCTAAAATTATTGAAAAAAGGGGTTTGATTTTTAAATAGTAAATGAAAGTACATGAAGTACATGAAAATAAATGAAAACCGTCGTATCTTGCGAACCAGAAGTCAGACCGAAGTGATTAAAAAAAACCTAGTCCCCGATTCTGAAATAGAAACTAAAAATAAAAAAGAGAAGTACCAAAAAGTGGCATCCTAGTTTTTTGGGGCTATTTTTTTGGGCGGGCTTAAAGTCGAACCGTTTTATTTTTTTTTCTATTTTTCTTTTGTTTGTTTTGAGTCTGTTTTTAGGAAAAATGCTAATTTTTAACAATGTTCTTCTCGAGTTTTTGCTATGAAATATTCACCCACGTATGCCGATATATATTAATAAATTTGTTTTTTTATTAAAATAAAATTTGGAATTTTTTCTTAGCATATTAAAATTTCAGCTTTCAACTCGAAATTTTCAACATAAATAAAATGTTCAGTTTTCTTAGTATTTCATATCGCTCGCAGCTGTAATACTCAAAAATGAATTAGCGGGCACAATCAGTGTTTTTTAAATAGTTTTTTAGAAGCTTTTTTTTAGAAAATTTTTTGTTTTTTTTAAAGGTATTTAGCTTTGTTGTTGAAAAGTAGTTGGATTGGAAGACATTTTTTTAAAAAGACCTTTTTTTATTCCTGAATGAACATTTACAATTTAAAAAATTTACTTTTTAAATTTAAAAAAAATGGAACTTTAATGCTCCCTTAGAACGAAATTTAAAAAAATATGTAGTTTTGTGTGATTTCAAAGTGTTATTTCAAAAAACTGTGAGTCTGTTATTCTGTTCAAATTTAAATGTAAAATTATATTAGGTGTGCTAGCATTTCTAGAACACTTGAATTTTAAATACATAATATTTTGTTGAATACTTATAATGTATTAACTTTTAAAATTCAAGCATTGCCTAAGTGGTAATACTGTCAAGTTTTTCCTGCTTCAACGTCAAGTCAATTGTTTTAGAAAGTTTCATTTAAAATCAAATTAAAAGAAAGAATAATATCAGCTGACTTGCTAAATAGATTTTTTCAGATTTTAATTGAATTTTGTTTAGCAATTAATTAATATCGTTGATACTAGAGGAAAATAAATGTAAAATTTTGTGTAATAATAATTTATTCATTTGTTGAACGATTTTAAAAATAAAATAAAATATGTCAGAATATACTGACAGAGACCCAGGTTCAATACCAAGCCGTTGGCTTAAATGTCCTCGTAAATCCGAGTCCGTAATAGCTGAAAGGTTTTTAGCTTTTAAAACTCCTCTTTCTACAAAGTTCAAAGAAAAAATTCCAATACAATGTATTTTTACGCCTGAAATGATTTTTGGATATGCTAAAACTATGAATGTAATGATAAGAAAAAATTTGATTTAAAAAAAATATATATATTTTTATATTTAGTTGAAGCTAGGCTTGTGGATTGATTTAACGAACACTAAACGATATTATGATAAAGAAATTATAGAAAACAAAGGTGCAAAATACATTAAATTAAAATGTCGTGGACATGGTGAAACACCTTCCAAGGAACAAAGCAGAGCATTTATTCAAATTATAGACGATTTTATAAATGATAGACCATTTGATGTAATTGGTGTACATTGCACCCATGGCTTTAATAGAACAGGTTATTCATTGTATTTTTTATTCAATTAATAGTTAGGCATCTTTTTATGTTCTATTTATTGAATACACATTTGTTTCAATTTATCTAATAGGTTTAATTGTTTGAGCTTTTTATATTGGAAATAATAGCATTTTTTTTAGGCTTTTTAATAGTTTCATACATGGTAGAAAGATTAGATTGTCCTGTGGATGCAGCTTTAAATGCTTTTGCAAAAGCTAGACCACCAGGAATATATAAGGAAGATTATATACGAGAGTTATATAACCGTTACGATGAAGAAGAAGCACCTCCTGCTCCTGAAATGCCTGGCTGGTGTTTTGAAGAAGATAATTACAATAGTTTTCCCAATTCTTTAAACAATTGCATAGAAAACAATAAAAGGTCATATTCTACATCACTGACTTTATCAACCCAGGGTAGTAGCAGTCGTAATTTTGATGAAGACGATGCAATAATTGGTGTAAATGGCTATACTGAAAGTAATATTTATGACGAGTTTCAAACAAATAAAGATGATGTGACACAAAATGACGAACAAACACAACCAAAAAAAAAGAAAAAACGCGAGCCTCTTTTTAAAGATGCCAAATTTATGGCAGGAGTAAATGGTGTTATTTTAGTTTTAGAACAGGTTATTATACGAATCCTTTTTATTTAGATATTCAATATTATAAATTACAGCCAAAATTAAGTATGCTGCAACAAAAAGTACAGGACATGTGTGGTTGGCAAAGTTTAGGGTTTCCCGGTTCTCAACCTGTCTCAATGGATATTGATAATATTAAATTTTTAAACTTAAAACCCTATAGAGTTTCATGGAAAGCGGATGGAACGAGGTTTAATATTTTTAATCTTTTTTTTTTTTTTTTAATATATTTTGTTTTAATAAGGTACATGATGTTAATTAATTGTAAAGATGAAGTCTATTTTTTTGATAGGAATCACTCCTGTTTTCAAGTAGAAAAGCTTACATTTCCAAGAAGAAATAATTTGAATGAACATTTAAGCAATACATTATTAGATGGAGTATGAATTAAACTTAAAGTTTTTTTTTTTCTCAAGTTCAATTTCTAAATTTTAGGAAATGGTTATTGATAAAGTAAACAATGATTTTATACCTCGTTTTTTAGTTTATGATATAGTTAAATTTGAAAATAAAGATGTGGGCAGCTGCCCATTCTATCCAGATAGAGTTAAATGCATCAAAGAAGAAATAGTTGGTAAATATAATTTAATTTACTATATTTCATATGTTATGGATAAAAATTTAGGTCCTAGATACCAAGCTTTTGGTCATCAAATAATTGATAGAAGTACAGAATCTTTTAGTTTACGCGATAAAGAATTTTGGAGTATTACTACAGCGGGTTATTTATTAAGTGAAAAATTTGCAGCAAAATTATGCCATGAACCAGATGGTCTAATTTTCCAACCGGCAGCTGCACCGTATACTGCAGGACAATCAAAAGAAGTACTTAAATGGAAGCCTTCAAATATGAACTCAATAGATTTTTTACTCAAAATTGTAAATGAATCTGGCGAAGGGTTAGTGTTTTTCAATTGTTGATTTTATTTTGCCATTTTATTTTTTTAAACCATTAAAGAATTTTACCAACTAAAGTGGGGCTACTTTATGTAAATGGACTTAAAGAACCCTTCTGGAAAATTAAATACACAAAAGATCTAAAAGATTTAGATAATAAAATAATAGAATGTTCATTTGATTGTCGAACTCAACACTGGAAATTTATGCGTCAGAGAACAGATAAATCATTTCCAAACAGTTTCAACACAGCAAATTGTAAAAATTCGTAAAAGAATAATAACACATATCTTAGTTTTTATTTTTTTTTTTTAATTTTAGCGGTATTTAAGAGTATAAGACGCCCGGTTACAAAAGAATATTTATTGAATTTCATAGAAAGGAATCGTTTTGCAGATGATAATGATTTGATGCCACCACCTCAATCGAGGCGCTAAAATTTGAATAAATTAATCACACAATTTATTTACAGCTTAAAAAATCGTATTTATTTTGACTGAATGAAAATTCGTATTTGATATAATTTAATCAATCCATTGCAAAAATAAAAATAATAAAAAACAAAATGTTATGATTTTTTTGCAATTTAAAACATTTTACAAATATTGATAATATATATTGATTGATTCAATATTTGATAATAATATATTGATTCTTTTAATAATATATTAGAATAATAATAAATTATTTTGTTTAGTCAGTTCATATAAATTATCGTAAGCAGTAAATAAGAAATACTATGCATATCTTGAAATTTTACAGATGATTTTTTCACTTATCAAATGGACTTTACTCTTTCTTTTTACGAGAACTTCAAATTCTACGAATGCTTCCTTTTTGCAGCGTTCTAGATTACACTAAATTGTAGAGGATGTGGGGAGAAAATTGAGAGTTGGATGGTAAATTAGAAAGCAACTGGACTCGAAAAGGTTCTTTTTGAATAATTGTAGAATGGAAAATTACCGATAAGAGAGAACACATTAAATCGCCGCATGTTCCACTTTTTAGCAGTTCTCATAAGAAATGGCTTAATCAGTTTTAAACCACCTGGGAATTTTTGGTGGGTGAAGAAATTGACACAGCTTATCTTGTGATATAGCAGAATTGCTTCTGAGCACCCATTGGTATTATCGATTTTAAATCAGAACAAGTGCCAACTGTCATTACATTACGCATTGCTGGTTATATACCAGGCAATCTTGTAGAAAATTTTAATCGAAGTTTGATCGAAGTACACCCGATAATAATGTTCGTAAAATAATATTTCTCTATTTTCTAGCATTCTTTTTTTCAGTTCATATAAAAATGTAAAATATAACTTCGTTTTTTTATTTTTTAGTTTAGCGCGCTTAAGCACTTTAATCAAATTATTTTTTAAAATGATTTTCACAATTAATAGAAAATATTTCAAATTTTATAAAAATAATATCATTTATTATTTTCAAATTTCTTCCAAAGGTCACCATAAAATTTAATCTTTAAGACATCTTTTTAAATGCATGATGTATTCAAATTTAAAATATTTAAATGTTTTAATTAAAAAACTACTTTAAAAAACATTTATGGTAAGGCGTCCATTTATTTTTGTTAAGTTACCATACCTCCACGGTTAAAGCTTCTTGACAAAACTTGAATGAGAGCTTTTTGATACAGTATGGGCAATAAAAAAATTCGCAAAACCAATTTTTTCAAGAATTTTGATTTAGAAATTAGTTAGCAAATGTTATTGCATTTCCTATTCATTCTCTCCCATCCACCTTCTCGTATAAACTTGAAAGCTGTTTTTCTAAAAGAACTTTACGTGTTGTTACTTTTGAACACTCTTAAATACACAATTTGAAATGATTCTCTGTTAAATACAAATACATATAAAAGAGGAAATAAAAAATTTTCGTAGGTACAGACATTTTTTGTATAATACCATAACCTACATTAATTTTTAAATAAAAATAAATATTAAATTTATCTAAAAATTAATGTAGGTTATGATAATACACGAAATATATTGATGTTTCCTTCTCGAAAATGTTTTTAAAATAAAATTTTCACGCATGCATTCAAACTTACACAGCGATAAAGAATACAAGCAAAGATCATCCTATACATAGATTGTTCACCTAGAACAAAAATTGTAAATAAATTTCTTATATTTTTTTGTGATCTGTACGACCCCGTATAATATTACACAAATTTGTACTACAAAAAAAGAAGATATTTGTATACTTTTTACTAATTATTATCAAAGACTCAATATTCTTCCTATACTATATATATTTCTGTTCGAATTTTGCTTAAGTGTATATAAAAAAATAATACATTTATAACATCCATTTATCTATATGCTTTCATAGGAAAATAAAAAAAACTAGGTATTTTTTTTCATTCTTTTTTATGTAAGTATATGCGATATTCATACATACACTTGCATACTTTATAAAATAGAAACGATTTATAAATGATTATATTTTGTTATTATACATATGTATTTTATTATTTAATTCCTTAATGTAGAATAGCAAATGATCAATGAATATTATAATATTGATGATGATTGCTTATGAGGGCTCTTTTTTGTTATTGTTTTGATGAAACATATTTTGTTTTTTTAAGTTTTTAAGAACCCGCGCTTTTTCATTTCTTGAATAATAAAAAATTAAGAAGAACTTGGTGAAATAAATTGTACGATTTTTTATTTAATTTAAAACAAATATAAATAAAAATCTAATAAAAAAATTAACGGAAAACGGTTACATTTAAAATGTAAGTTAAATAATTTTTTTTTTAATCGTGAATCACTATAATAAAGGTATTCATCATTAGATGTAAAACTATCCCCATTATAAGGGGATTCTTAATATTAATTGAATAAAAAATTATTAATTAATTAAATTAGCAATAATTATTAATTAAATTTTTTCATAAGTATCTATGTACATTACATACATACATATATTATTCATTTAATTTTCTTTTTTATGTACTTTTCTATTATTCTTTTATAACATTTCATTTTCATATTATTTTTTTCTCTTCAACTTCTATGCATGCATCTATGTAAATCTATTAATTATGTAGAATGTTTAAGGATATAAATTCCGATCAACGAAAATCAGGAATAAAGTGCATTGCTTGCGCAAATAGTCGAAGATCTTTTAAAGGAAGATTTTACAACTTTCCTAAAGATAAAAGTCTATTTGATGTTTGGCTATCAAAGTGCAAGGTAAGTATTGATAAGGAAGGTAAGTTTTTGCTGGTTTGTGAAAACTATTTTGAAAAAAAATTTTTAGGAAGAAGGCTTAAGAAAGGTGCAATTCCAGATACTGAAAAAAGTATCGAAGAAATGCGTTAAATGCAAGACTTAAATGTTTTTGAATTTTTGGACGATAGTAGTAGTTTGCAACCTTTTTTAAATAAAAAAACAAAAAATTTTGAAGTTTTGAAAACCTACGAAAGAAATGATAATCCAACTTATTTATCCCCAACCATTAAAAAAAGCCCAGCACAAGCATCTACAGAATCTAATGACAGTTTTTGTAAGAACTGTATTAAATTTCAACAAAATGAGGCTTACCAGAAGAAAAATTTTATTTCCAGCAGAACAATAAATATGATCGAAAAGAAAAATATAAATTTAAAAAAAAAAATTACATATTTAAAATATCAAAACAAAATATTAAAGAAAAAATTATACAAAAAAAGAAATGATTCTTTATTAAATTTAATTGATGGCAAATTTAATTTACCAAGTAGTGCAAAAACTTTTCTAAAAATGAATTGTAAAACTACCACAACTTGGACAGAGAATGAAAAAAATATTGTCCTGAATATGCATTTTAATTCTCCTAAGGGATATAAGTTTTTGAGAAATTCAATAAAACTTAATTTGCCACATTTTAGCTCAATAAATAGATGGATTCCTATCAAGTATTTAAATATAGGTGTACATGAAAAAAATTTTAATGAAATGAACAAAATTTTTTCTGAAATGAATGAGCTATCAAAAGAAGCCATAATAATTTTTGATGAAATTGCTATAAGAAAAAAAATTAAGTTACAATAGCGCACTAGATGAAATTACTGGACTCTTAGATTATGGGTTTAAAAGAACACAAGATGTCGCAAAATATATATGTGTTTTTTTGGTAAGAGGCTTTATAAGCAATTGGAAATATGTGCTTAGTTATTTCACAACAGATAAACCAATTAATGGTACAGATCTTCAAACTCTATTACTTGCTAATTTACACTCAGCGTTTAAGTTAAATCTTAATGTGCGTGCTGTAATATGCGACCAAGGTACTACAAACAGAAACTGCTTTACAAAATTAGGAGCTACAAGAGATAGCCCTTTTTTTTATATAATTTTGAAGAAAAAGAAAAAAAAATTTTTGAACTGTTTGATCCAATACATCTAATTAAGTCTCTTCGGAACACACTATTAAAATATGACCTTAATACCAAAGATGGTGAAGTGTCATTTAAAATTATTTAATCATTGTATTTGCACGAAAGCAATAATACTACAAAAATGTGTCCGAAATTAACAAAAAAGCACATATTTTCTAATTCTTTTGAAAGGATGAATGTTAAGTTGGCAAGCCAAATTTTTAGCAATTCAGTTGCTGCTGCCATAAAAACTCTAATATCCATAAACAAATTTGTTTCTAGAAAAAACTGTGCTTCATCCACTGCTGAATTTATATTCAAAATTAACAAATTATTTGATTGCCTTAACAGCAAAAAACTATACGATAAAAATCCAAATCGTTCGGCTTTGCAAAAAAATAATGTCATTGGAAAATATTTAAAAGAAATGATACAATACTTTAAAGAAATAAAACCAAAAACAACAAAGAAAATTTATTGCATTGATGGCATGGTACAAAGCCTTACCGGCGTTATCAAATTAAGTGAAGACATGTTTGCCTATTACGATCAAGCTGAGTGCTTTTATTTATTATTATCGAGACTTAATCAAGATACATTGGAAAATTTTTTTGCTTTGGTTCGTTACAGAAATGGCTGCAACAATAACCCATCAGTGGCAGAATTCAGTAATGTTTTAGCAAAAATCATATCAATAAAATTAATAAATCATAAGTTTGAAAATTCCAACTGCGAAGAAGATGACGCAGAATTTATTTGTGATGAGTTAAAACATTATGAAATAAAAGAAATCAATTCCGAATCTAATATTGATGATACATTTGATGAAACTGATAATCAAATAACGAATTTCATTAAAGATTATAATGAAGTAAATGCTAATTATATGGAAGAAAGAACAAATATTATTTCATGTAATGCCGAAAGATATATATGTGGCTATATTATTTTTAAATTAATGAAAAAGATTTCCTGCAATATATGTAATATTTTATTTTTGAAAACATCTGATGATATTTTATCGCTTGATTCAGAACAATTTATTTTTGAGAAAAATTATAAGAATGATTCGGAAATATTTTACTTGAAAGCTCCTACAGAAATAATATTTGAAATAACTCAATTTCACATAAGAATATTTGATAATTATTTTGCTCAAAATTGCCATCACCAAAATTTACATAAAAATATCCTGACGATATGCTTGGAAGCCACAAGAAATTCTATAAAATTTAATACATGGTTTAGTGAAAATGATCAATGCTTTAATCATAAAATAAAGTTTTTGGAACTATTAAAAGCGCTTTTATTAAAAAAGGAAGCAAAATGGTTATGCGAGAAACTACTTAACACTGAAAAACAAAAAAAAGAAATACAAGAAAAAGAAAATGCAAAAAAAAGGAAATGCGAAAAAAATATTTCGTTTGGAAATAAAGCATCTTATGATAATAAAAATAATCCTAATAAAAAAAAAATAAATATTATTAAAAGTTAAATACGATCTTTAAATACTTAAATTATAATACTAAAACTATCTGTAAATATTTTAACTAATAATGTAAATAAAAAATTAAATACTAGTAGTTTCTGTATATAAATATTTATTAAATTTTCTGAAGTTTCTATCATAATGTAAATAAGTGTAAATATGTATGTAAATAAAAAAATAATTAAACACAAATAAATAATTTGGGTAAGTATATTTGGCACGGACTATATGTAATAATATTTTATTTAATTTCTTTGTAATGTAATTAAACATTAATATCTTTAACATAGTTTATCTTTTTTAATATCTTAATTTTTTCCTATTTTTTTAATTTGAAGTGTTTTTTATTACATAAATTCTTTTTTAATTTGTTTTTTAATACATTTTATTTACATAAATACTATATATTATTATTATATATTATTATAAGTTATTATTATATTTTTCCATGTGATCAAAACTCCCTGAGCATACTGGATTACTGAAGTCTGAACTACAAATTTTTTTTTGTTGAATTTTATTTTGATTTTAATTGTTTTAAAAATTTTATTCCTATTTGGTATTGTTATATTTAAATTCATTTGCAATATTTTTATTTAAAACGAATGGGTTTTTTACGTCGGATTGAAGTTAAATATTTAGTTATACCTAATTGCTTCATATAATAAATAGCTTCAATAGCTTTTTCCCTTTCAAAAAGTAAAATTTGGTAAAAAGTAAAAGAAAAATAAAAAAAACAATATTATGAATTTAAAAATATTTGTTTATATTTTTAATATATGCACCTACATGTGTAGATAAGAAAATTCTTTCCATAGAAAGCATAGTAAGACTATTTTTATAAGTACAGAAAGATATTGCTTTATAAAGCTGTTTTAAATATGCAAACATTTATAGAATAAAGGTAATGATACCTAGGCTAAATTGATAAAAGAAAATTTCTATTTTTTTTTAAATGTCCCAATGACTAACATGGAATTCCCCATATATATATGTAGGTACATACTTACATGTAATTATTATCCATATGAAATATCATTTTTCAAATGTTTCATATGAGTTAATCATATAATTTTTTGTGGGGCTTTTAAGATCAGAAAATATAGTCTTTACATGGTTTTAATAATATTATATTCTTAACCATAATTATAATCACACATATGTATGTATATAATTACATTAAGCACATACAAACAATTGAAACATAAAATAATTAGTATGCATTGCTGATTGCATATTTAATATTGCATATTATAAGATTATTTTTATACCCGTACGATAGGATCGGGTATAATAAAATTACTCCTCCGTTTGTAACACCTCGAAATAAGCGAGCTAGATATACCTTCAAAGGTATGGATCGGATCAGAAAAAAATTCTAAGACTTTTGAGCTATGTGCGTCCGTCCGTCCGTCAGCACGCTAACTCAAAAACTAAGAAAGCTAGAATCTTGAAATTTACACAAAATATTCTGGGAGTAATTTGTAGGTTCCCTATTTGTTTGGTTGAGTTTGGACCAAAATTTAGGGTAGCTCTCGAACACCTAACTTTTAGATCCAGACATTTTTTTTGCAATAGAGCTATGAAATTTTAACCGCTGATAGATCTCACAAAAATATTAATTTTATCTTTTATAACTTTTTTTGTAGCCCCACCCGTTACGGAGCTACAGCTCCCCAAAGGTTCAAAAAAGCTCTATATTTAAATTATTATAGCACAAGTTGTATAAGGTATATCTTCATTTTGAAAACACCAAACGATTACTACTTTCATTAGCTGTAAAAGTATATATACAATAAATATATATTTGTGGCATACGGTGTCTTAATTTACCGTTATGCGAAACTCAAATTTTGCAAAATCCTTCAACCCTTCTATCTTCTAAATAGTTTAAGTTGGAAACTGTTAATTTTGACAGAAGTTAGATCGTTGAAAATAAGTATGAGTCATCTCAGAAATTTTTTTTGTATCACTCCCCGTTTAGGAGCTGCAAGGAGTCAAAAACTGAAAATTTTCTATTTTTAAACACCTGTTACTTGAACACCTGTTCAAATTTTTTTGAAGTAATACACAAAAATTAAAGCTTCAACATTATACTTTTATTTCTATTAACAACTTTTTTTAATAATATAAGGTTACTTTATAATTGACGAAAGTGTTACTTAATTTTTTCAAATTTTCTAACAAATTTCTTTAACGAATTTTTTCCATTTTGTTTTACTCGATAATTTGAAATTGTTGAGGATATAATGCGTAGTACAAAAAATGTAAATAAATAAACAACATAACGGTTGCTTGAAGAATTTTTATTTATATGATATTGATATATATACATACTTATATAATATCATATTTATTTACATATCGTATATGTTACTAGTGAATGAATGATAAGAGTATAGATGTATATTATATAGCACCGTATTTACATACATATATGTATTTTATTGTACTTATAAGAAATTATTCTGTCAATGGAATATTTAAATATAATATAATATAATATTTAAAATTATATTTACTATTTTGTACTAAGTAAATTTAATATACATTTACCGCTTAGTATTAAATGGTTCTATAGAATATTTGAAAAAGTTTTGGGTTGATAATCGTTATGTGGAAGGTTAAAATCTGCTTTTGAAGAATGTATAAACATATAGTTTGAATATATGTACAACCCATAATTCTAGAAATTATAAAATTCACCCAAATTATTTTAAAATACTAAAATATTAAAAAAATAATATTGTAAGCAAAGTGACAGGCTGTGAACATACTAACGGTTCGTACGGGCAGGCCCAGTCCTATTCAATTTGGCGCCCTGTGCACTTTTGAAAAATTTCGCCCCTTTAACTTAAAATTAATGGTACAAGCCATTTCCGCGTCACCATTGAGGTAGGCTTTTTTAACGCGTTTTTTTATAGAGGTTTCCCCAATAGGCCTATTCCTCTTTTCCTAGATAACCTAAACAAATCTAAATTACATCAACATCTAAATTATAACTTAAGTAAACCTAACCTTCCTAGCTTTCAACTTTGCGAATTCCTCAATAAGATCATCATAATCTAAAGCTTCAACTAATTCTTTTTCTATGGATAAAATTGACAAGCCTACCAGTCTATCTTGTGTCATTGTCGTTCGTAAGTAAGTTTTGATTAATTTTAATTTTGAAAAACTACGTTCACCTGAAGCTACACTTATTGGTAAGGTGTTTAAAATTTTAATGGCTATTACAGAATTCGGAAAAATTAGATCTAAACCTGATTGAAATAAGTAATTTAAAACATCTAAACTAGTTTGGTTTGGTTTGACAAGTGGCGATAAAACTAACAATTCTGTATATAACTCCTCACCATTTAAATCTTTTGATTCATTAAAGGACAAAGCAGAATCTACCTTTTCACATAGTTCTTTTAAATTTTCTAAGTTAGAAGCCTCACTTAAATTATGTAAGAAAAAAAATAAATTATTGTGAGCTTTAAGAAGCTCAAATCTTTCATTAATAGAACTAATAGCCTGATCTAAGACTTTGAAATAAAAATTGACCTTAAAACTTAGTTTGGGATCTAAAATTGTTTCCTGACACTCTTCTGTATACATCCTTTTTCGTTTCCGAGAACGTAAGGATGACTGATTTGGAAATGTAGCTTGTACATCTAAATCTAAAGCTATTGCCTGAGCTGAACTAATATATTTTTCGAATACCTCATCAGATCTCATTTCTACGAGAAATCGAGCTGTGGTTTCTAATAATGAAATGCCTGCAGACAAACTAACACTTTGTCCTTGCAAATATTTGCTTGCTATATTTATTTTTTCTAAAATATCAAACCAAACCAATAAACTACAAATAAATTTAAACTCTAAGATTTTATTTCCTAACGATTCAGCAGTAACTTTTACTTCTGAATTTCCCTCTTCAGAAATTTCAATTAAAGCTTCATTGATATCTGCTAGATTATTCTTTAGAGGCTTCAATGCATCTATCCTACTTTCCCATCTAGTTTCAGAAAGAGGTTTTAAAGTTAAATTCGGCACATTTTTTTTGTATATTGTCCATCTATTTGTTGAACTAGATACGAAAGTATATAAATTTTGTACAATATCAAAAAATTTAACTGCATCTAAAGAACAATGAGCAGAATCATTTACTACTAAATTTAAGGTATGCGAGGAACATGGGACAAAGAAAGCTCTAGGTTCTAAAATTCTAATTCTATTTTGCATACCGGATTGTTTACCTCGCATGTTGGAGCCATTATCATAACCCTGACCTCTACAATCATTAATTGAAATATTAAAATTTTCTAATTCTTTTAAAATTAAATCAGTCAGTCCTTCTCCAGTTTTATCTTTTCCTTCTAAAAAACCTAAGAAATGTTCTTTAATTTTAAAACTATTATTTTCCTGGTGAACAAATCTAATAACTAAACTAACTTGCTCAATATGGCTTTTGTCTGGAGTAGAGTCTACTATGATTGAAAAATATTTTGCAACCTTAATCATGGAAATAATTTTTCTTCTTACCGAATCAGATATTAAATGTATTAGTTCATTTTGAATTGTCTTACTAAGATATTTATTCTGTGTCTCCTCATTTACTATTCTCTTTAAATGTTCTCCTAACACTAAATCAAAATTTCCTATAGCTTCTACAAGTTTTAAAAAATTACCGTTATTCAAAGCATATAATTTTTCGGATGTTCCTCTAAAGGCTAAAGACTGAGTTCCAAGAAATTTAACTAAAATAAGTAACCTACGTAATACATTATTCCAATGCTGAATTTCAACTTTCATAGTACTTTCTAATGCACAATCTATAGTACGATTCGTTTTAACACTAACTTCTAACATTTTCCATGATTTAAAATTTTGCATATGATAAGAACTATTTTCATGGATCTTCAGAATTTGCCCCACATGGCTCCAATCTGAACATCCAGAACTTGATAAAGAATGTACATCCCTATTTTTAGAAAATATACAACAGCAGAAACAAAAAACGGCATCTTTAGAAATTGAATATATTAACCAAGAACAAGAAATTTTATTACCGTTAGCTAAAATTCTGTTGTACAAAGAAATATTAAATTTTTTATTTTTAGTTTTTGGAAAAATAAAATCTAAAACCTGTTTTGGACCTAAGCTAACTAATTTATTAATAACGTCATCGTTTAAATTGGGCCAATTAGCTGGATCTGTCAAATCTTGCAATAAATTACCTAAATTATTATTAGATTTTTCATTGGTGTCATTTTGTATATTTAATAAAACTGTTGGATTTGAGGTTGACGCTACCGGTTCTCTAGTAACACTATCTATAACAGATGGAATTACCTGCTCTTCCAAACTAGCACTTGTTCCAACAGAAAAAAGTTGCAACAGTTTACCTGATTGTTTTTTGTTTTCTTCCTCCTGAATTTTTCTTCTCTTTCTGTACTCAGCTCCAGATAGTTTTTTCTTATTCATGTTGCTTTTATTCACTTACAATTTATAAATTAATATAAATTAAAAATTATTCAATAATTAAAAATTCACTTGCCAGTTGCCACTTCTAATTTGCTTTCAAAATATAATGCTTTCCAATAACATTACACATATTACGCGCGCTTTCAGAGATTTTACATTTTTATTATATGTATAATGAATGATATTGATAATTGATGCCATAAATCATAATTCATATACAGAGTATCCCAGCCATGTAAATATAAGGAAGATGTTTCATATTTTTGCTGTATTATGTACTTAGAAGTGTGAATGAATTTTGTTATATTTTTATTGATTTATAAGCAAAATACTGAGAAAACAAAAAAATATAATATAAAGATAAAAATTTCCTAATTTTGAAAGTAGAATCCAAATTTGTATAAAAAAATATGTCTATGGTCCGATCAGTAAAAGAATCTTTTTAACAAGTAGTTTTTTACATAAAATCTTATATTCGAAGCCTAGCATTAGAATTTTACATACACATTTTCTTGTGGCAATAATACCAAAATATCTTTTTTACTTAAATTACATAAGCCTTCTTTTGCAAATATAAATTTCATAAAAAGTCTTTTCTTTTACTGCACGGACTATAACTGACCCCTTTCTGATCCTTTCCGAAAGTTGGAACTTGGAAATATATACCATCGACAGAGTATTTCCGCTAACATTAATATTTTTTTTTAAATAATATACGATGACTGGTTCCCTGCTTAAAACACTTGTACTCATGCTCTAACACACCCTATATATATAATTTATGATTTGTAATATCAATCATCAATATCATTCAATATAATAAAAATCTAATTCTACTACTCAGTTTTTCTACTCCTTTTTATGCTTAAAATCAGAGATGTAAATCAAATCAGAAACTGTCGGCATTAAAATTTTGTACAATCAGAACCAAACCAAAACAAATTGAAAATTATATATAAATACATATTAAGTAAATGTAAAATAAATTATTATATATTTACCTTTAAAAGCAAATTTATTTTGTTTTATTATAATTTTTAATGTTATCTTGTTATTCCTAGTAGTTCGTCAATTATTTTTTTCTTAATTAATAAATAAATTTTTATAGATACCTACCATAAAATAAAATATTTAAAGCACATAAATTTGTCTTATTAATTGATACTGAAACAAAACCAAACCTATAACCAAATATTTAAACTCTTAAAACCTAAAACAAAACCTAAACCAAAAGTAGAATTTACTTATTAAACCAAAACTAAATAGAAAAACCTTTTGGTTTGCATCTCTGTTTAAATTGTATAGTTATCTATTTTCTAGACATTTACTAATACTTATTCACTATTACCTATTTCTTAAATTTCATATTAAAAAATATAGAATGTGCAAGAATATTTTCTGCACATTGGCGCCCTATAATTTCTATTAAGCTACGACAAAAAAATTACAATACATACAAATTTCTAATAAGCGAATATATAGAATATTATTTGACTTTTGTGCAAGTTTTTTTTCTGCACGTTCGCGACCGGCTTATATTGAATTTAATTTGTATGTACATATTATTATTTTTAGGTTCAATATGTATTGTAGAGTAAGAAAGCATTTGTATGTGATTTGAAATGAAATTGAAGCATAAATACGATCAATAGTAGATTATATGTTACTTTATGATTGAAGTCTAATAATGTAAATATATATTTGCATATTTTGCAATAATAATAAAGAGAAAATATATTAA
This sequence comes from Poecilobothrus nobilitatus, assembly GCA_947095535.1. Lineage (NCBI taxonomy): Eukaryota > Metazoa > Arthropoda > Insecta > Diptera > Dolichopodidae > Poecilobothrus > Poecilobothrus nobilitatus. Next base: position 89,198,057 of record OX352772.1, read on the forward strand.
AATTGAATTAGATGTAGGTATGTACATATCCATATAAATAAACCAAACAAAAATTGTACATTTGTGTATAATACATTTGTCATTTAATATAGAATTTGATAATTGTAATAAAAATATATCAAGTATAAATATAGATTACAGGTCCATAAATATATACATATGTATGTAAACTGTATTTATGCATTAATAAGAAAATAATTATTTCTTTTATTATAGGTAATACTAATGCAATAGTGCGAAAGCTTACATATATATTGTTATGTGATTTAATGTAGGTACTTAATAATAATATGTTTGGGCAGGAAATGTTTTTTAATTTTGGAAAATATTTAAAAAGTTTGTAAAACTGGTAGAATAGTTTCTTTTTGATAATTTTTTGTTAAAAAATATATTCAGAAAAATGTAAGTAAAAGTTTTTTTGGCGCCCTGTGCAACTGCACAACTTGCACATATGGAAGGACCGGCCCTGCGTACGGGTATCTAAGAGTTGACAAAGGCAACTGTATTCTTCCTTGTTAATTTTACAAAAGAATCAAGTTTTTATTATAAAACTTATCTGTTGCACGCATATTTAACAAAATATATCATAATAAGTTAAGTGACTATTCTAATTCCATACTTATTTTTATTTTTATACCCAAGAATGAAAATTAATATATTTCTTCATAAGTAATAGGTATGTATGTATGTATGTATAAAAAAAAGAATGAAAAAAAATAGTTTTTTACTTTCCTATGGAAGCATAAATGGATGTTATAAATGTATTATTTTTTTAAATACACTTAAGCAAAATTCGAACAGAAATATATATAGTATAGGAAGAATATTGAGTATAACAGCAGAGACAATAAAGATATTTAATGTCTTTGATAATAATTAGTAAAAAGTATACAAATGTCTTCTTTTTTTGTAGTACAAATTTGTGTACTATTATACGGGGTCGTACAGATCACAAAAAAATTAAGAAATTTATTTACAATTTTTGTTCTAGGTGAACAATCTATGTATAGGATGATCTTTGATACAAGTCTAATAATGAGCTGTTGTTCTTATGACGTCGTAAATTCCATTCACTCAGCCACCGTCGTACAGTTGTGTCACTGACTTTGTTTTATAGACATCTCGTAGGGATTAACCTGTTCCAAAGAAATAAAGCAGTTAATGCCTCCACTCAAAGCAACGAGAAACAAGGAGGGCAACAGAAGTTCATTCCTACCATGTAGAGTTATCAAGATGGAAAAATACAGCTTATGGAGATTCGTTTGTCATGCGCACGTCCTGTTTGTCGAACCATATACCATCACTTGCGTTCCCTAAAGTTGGTAATTCATATGTGTACGATTTACTTAAGTTTAAGAAGAACATTAACATCTTTCTTCAAAATATCCCTCCAAATTTTTCTACGTATCTCCCATAATTCAAATTTTCTAATTCCAATTTCCCCAATTATCCTTTCCGCATTCCTATCCACAAAACAAAACTGTACATTTGTATTAAAGGTTCCGTCCTAAAGTTTAGTTTTAAAAGGGGGTGGTTTTGGTTGGTTAAAGTCTAACACTACCCTGAGAAAGCACGTGCAGTTCCTTTTGGTGACTTTCAAGTTTTCCACCAACCCTGGTAAAAATAAAACAGTGTAACAATGGATATTATTAATAAAATAAACTAAGTATCTATAGTGGGGAATAATAAAGCATTGAAAGTCCCAAAAACTATTTGAATTTTCGTTTGTATTCCAAACTGATAACCAATCACAAAATTCTTCTGTTCCCAATCCGATCAATATAGGCACTACACATTTTCGAACCATTTGTTTATAAAAATTAAAATTTATATTATTTCCAAATTTGATAATGCCTATTATAACTTAGAACTGATATTAAAAAATTAAAAAGTTGTATAAAGATTTTTTTTTCTTTATTTTTAATGATAAAATACAAAACCTAAATAAACAGACCAAGAACTGAGAACACATGAATGTAGTTGTGAGAGAATTGCAATCGAGTCTGGCATACATTCAAACAAATGACAATAAAATTTCATTTTAAAAGATTTTTTTTGTTCTTATTATTTTGTTTTTTTTTTTTCGAAAACATGCCCATTTTTAACAATTTTCATTACGAGTTTTCGTTATGAAATATTTACTAAAATATGCCGAATTTTATATTAAAATAAAATTTGGAAATTTTCCTACAACATATCAGAAATTTAGCTTTCAACTCGTAATTTTAACTTAATATTTAATAAAATTACTTTCAAGCTTTTTTAGTTATTTTTTTCCGTTTGCTTTTTGACATTATTTTGTAAAAGTAGAAGAAGAGAAGTTTTTTTCAAAAAATAAGAGTGCGGTTGAAAGTTTTATTTGAAAGCTTTTTAAAATAACCTAAAATTTATATAAAAATGCTATGTGAAATGGGTAAGTACTTTTATAATCAAATTGAGTTTTAATATTTTTAATTTTATTTAAACATTTTAACATTGTCGTATAATTAAAATTTAGAATTATTTCTTTCCTCTTGTAAGAAAATTAATTTTTAACTCGTATTTTTCAGCCATATTTCGAGCAGATAAAACAGGGAATCACAAATTTTGGTAAGCAATTTATTCAATATTTTGGTACACTCCATAAAAAAAATTTAATAATGGAGTATAAGATATAATTAATTTTAAATTAATTTTGTTTGTTATTAGTTTTATAATTTTGTATTTAGAGTCTTTTTATACCCTACACCTAAAGTATAGGGTATATTAACTTTGGTATGGTGTTTGTAACCACCAAAAGGAAGCGAGTTAGATATGGACATGTATATATATTCTGAATCAGGATCACCTCCTGAGTCGATTTAACGATGTCCGTCCGTCCGTTCGCACGATAACTCAAAAACTAATAAAGCTATCTTGATGAAATTTATATAGTAGGTTACTAATTACAAAAGGAAGGCTAAGTTCGAATCTGGACAAAATCGGTCCATGGGTTTGGATTTTGGAAGCTTCTTATCTCCAAAAACAACAAAGATATAACCTTTAAATTTGACAGAATGGTGTTCTTTCATGTTTGATTTAGGTCTCTGAAATTTGAGAGGATTTGGTCCTTGGGTTCGGATTTTGGAAACTTCCGAACGAACCTCAGAGCAAATGATATTATCTCCAAAAGCAACAAAGATATAACCTTTAAATTAGGCAGAATGGTGTTCCTTCATGTTTGATTTATGTTTCTGAAATTTGTGACGATTTGGTCCATGGGTTCAATTCTCGGAAGCTTCCGGACGAGCCCCAGAGCAAACTAGTATATCTCCACAACCAACAAAGATAGAACTTTTATTTTTAGTACAAAGGTGTTCTGTTATGTTTCCTTTTCTGTAAAATTGGAAACTGACATTTGAAAGAATTTGAACCATGGGTTCGTATTTTGGAAACTTCCGGACGAGCACAAGAGCAACGAGCATATCTCCAAAACCAACAAAAGTAGAACCTTTAAATTTTAATGGTGTTCTGGCATGTTTTCTTTATGTTCCTGAGATGGATTCGATGAATTGGAGTGGAAATTCGGGTACCTAACACACACCTCCCAAGGACTAACAATCTTCGAAATGAATAAAGATAGAAACTTAAAATTTTTTACAAAGGTATCAAGCATATCCCAAGAGGATGCCTCTTTTACGTTCCTGAAATTCGAGTTGAATAAGACAGAAAAGGGAAGAAGTTCAAGCAGCTGCTAAAAAAACTTATGGATTTTTAATTTAATTCGAATTATTCAGGTGTAGAGTATTAATAAGTCGGTTGCATCGACTTATTGTTACATTTACTTGTTGTTTTTATAAGTTGTTATATTTTTTTATATATTTTTTATAAATTTTTTATAAATACATATTATATTTACATTTTTTATATAATTTATATAGCCCTTTTTTATTTTTTATATAAACTTTTTTAATATATTCTGTAATGGTTCGAAAATGTTCGGTGTCTGGATTTACATCCAACTATTCTCCTAGTGTGAAAAAGGTTCCAGCTTTTCAATTTCCCAACAAAGAACCTTATAGAACATTGTGGACAAAAGCAATATCCAAAGCAAATTGGCAACCTTCGGTATATAGTTGCATATGTTCTCTGCATTTCGCATATCGCATATCACATATGTCGTGAATACAATGTCGCATAATTGTAAATGTAAACTTAAAAAATTTTACATTGTCTCATGATCGTAAATTCATTTTACATTGTATTCGCGACCCATTTCCACGACGCGTGTTGTTAAATTGAGTATCGAAAAATTTTTGGATACACAAATAATAAAATGAAAAGTTATTTGAATTTTGAAGTTTTAATTTGCATTTTGGTCAGTTGAATTTTATTTTTGTGGTAGTCAAAGTGAAGTCACTAATTAGTCCAATGTTAGAAGTCCAATAGTAATCGGAAAAAAACTTTTTGACGAAATTTTTATCCATTTTGTATAAATATTAATTTAACAAACTTTTCAAAGATTGTTTCTGTAAATGTCAAACATTTAAATGTTTGACATTTCATTATGATTCAATCAGAATTGTAAACAAAATACATTGTATTTTCGACGCATTGTATTTTCGAAACAATGTATTTGGGTTCATAATTTTTACCTTGTATTATTTTCACATTGTATCAGGTTGAAGTTTTTTTTACGACATTCACGATGTCATCCCTTTTGACATCTGTAATAGTAAATTTTAAAAAACTTATACAAACTTAAGCACTTTTTTGATAAACGCTAAAGCTTTCTTTTTAAATACGTTAAACGATAAGTAATGACATACGTAATAGATATAGAGAATTTTTATTGTTAAATATCGTATATCGGGAAAATTTTGACAATTGTAATAAACATGAATAACGCAAAAACTTATCACGATAGTGATTTCATTTTAAGTTCTGCTAATTTAGTTTCAAATATTGATAAAATAATTAATCTGAATGGCTAATGGTCATAATGGTATAAAAATGAAACTAATATTATTTTATATTTTTTACAAAATGATAATTATTTCCGTTGCGATTTTAAATTTAGAATCATCATTCATAATAGTTTATTAGTTACTTGCTTTTTAGGCTCTATAAAAGAACCAGCCAAAAAATTTATAAATATTTTATCACGAAATATGAAACTTGTATTTTGGTCTCAACTACGGAATTTAATATCGTTTTTTCAATAATAAATAATTATCCGATTCTAATAAAACTTATCTACTTTTAGAATAAGCTCGTTTTGTTCTAGAAGAGTTATTTAAATTATGAAAATAGTTCTGAAAAACGAGAGAAATTAAATATTATTGACCAAATTCAGCTTACAAACTCTAAACAACCCCGGTATAGTGGTAGTTCCATGGTAATGTCTTTTTTAATTTTTGCTCATTATTAATATAATTTGAGCTACTTATTCGATTATTTCTCAATATTTTAATCTTCCAAGCGGTAGACATCTTTTAAAAATATCTTCTCAATTGCACATAACACCTAATTGTAAAAATAATGAAAACGATAGGAATTTTTGACTGTAGTTTTCGAGTCCTCAACGGAAAGTGAAAAATTTGTGGCTATCTTAATTGACGAAATTTATGTAAGTCAAGGCCTACAATATAAAGCGAACAATGTTATAGGAATGGCTGATAATAATTCAACAGAAGCTGCTAGAACAATTATGGCCTTTATGATTAAGTCAGTTTTCGGAAATTTCAAAGAAATTATCCGCCTAATTCCAGTTGTTCGGCCATCAGGTCACTACCTAACTGATACAACAAAGGCTGTAATTGAATTAGTTCAAAGTAAAGGCTTCCGCGTTCTTGTGATTATAACTGATAATCACAAAATTAATCAAAATATGTTTCAAAATTTGAGTTAACAAAATCATAATTATTTTCCTAATCCAAACGGTATTGGAAATATATATTTACAGTTTGATACTGTCCATCTTTTCAAAAATTTTCGCAATAATTGGCTTTGTGCACCGCATAAATGTTTACATTTTTCAGATTTTGAAACCAAGGCTATTAAACATGCCCGTTTTTCGTTTTCACGGACTGATATCAAAAAGAAGAAAAGTTACATATTAAAAAAGCCTTTAAATTAAATAAGAAAACTTTAGAACCAATAAATTTTCAAAAACTAAATGTTTCTTTAGTAGATAATATATTTCACCATTCTATTACCATTCACCATTCTATTTCATTCATTACTGCTGCTTTCTGTGATATTATTCGAAAATTGTGGGATATATGCAACACTCGTGATAATTTCCAGAGAATTAAAATTAAAAATGATTGGGGAAAACCAATTAAAGAGACAACAGATATTCGTCTCAATTTTCTAAAAGAGTTTTGTGAGTGGTTATCAGTTTGGAATACAAATGATAATAAAAATAGATTTTCAAAAGACACTTTCAATGTTTTAGTATTCACTACTAAAACATTAATAGATTTAGTTCATCTATGGACTATGTTTTATTAGATAAATTTCAAACTGATTCTTTAGAAAATAGATTCCGTTTATGTCGTTCCTTAGCTGGGGGCAATTACAACGTATCATATACAGAAGTAATTGAGTCTGAAAAAAGAATTAGAATACACCAAATTAATAAAACATTTAATAAAGAAAATGCTGTTTTAATTCATACAGTTGGGGAGAATTCTTTAGAACAGCAAATTAACTTAGAACCTTTTTATTAAATTTTCAGTTCAAATTACTTGTCAACGGAAAATTTCAATTCAGATTCCAATTTGTACTCGGGAGGATATTCCTCACATTCTTTGGAAAAAATATAAAATGCGTCGATTGCATATGATTATTCCTGAAAAAACGCGGGAGTGCAGGTTCATTTTACTTTGACGAACTTAACAGAGGGTGTCTTTCTTTACCGACAGATCAGACAAATTATGTTTTATTTCATATGACAGCGATTTTTCAGGAGATTTTACGGGAAACAAATTTAAAACAAAATTTCTTTGAGCAAAGTAATCAAAAAAGAATATTAATTGAACTGATGTTAAATAGTCTTTGTTTGGGTAAGAAATAAGAATCACATTGATTTGGAATCGACGTGTGAATGCGGCAATAGTAGCCGCAATATTTTTTTCCAAATAATTAAAACGTTTGCAAATATTTTATTAAATAATTATACAAAACGGGTATTAAAATCGTTATTTCAAAATTAAGAAGGGTTATATATTATTATCTATATATATATAGTTTATGTTATTGTTTTTAGTTTCTAATTTTGTTATATTTTTGTAGTTTTTTGTGATATTTTTTTAATTTTATTTTGTGATATTTTTTTTTATTTTTTATATAGTTGTTAAAATTTATTTATTTATTGTTTTTTTAAATATTTTTGTTTCTATTTATTATTTTATAGTTATTCATAAATATTACACAATTTTTTTTAGAATTCAGTGGATTAGGCCTATTGGGGATACCCCTTAAAAAAAACGCTGCATATTCACTACCTCAAAGGTGGTGTGGAAATGGGAAAAATTTTAAGATATTATAAATTGTTATCTATAAAATATTATTTAATTATTGCTTATGTCACAATAATTTATTCAATAAAATTTTTTTACTAAGTTAATTTTAAATCAAAATTGTCATTAAATTTCACTATAATAACACTCTCATCTGCTCTCATCAACACTAATCTTAAGAACTTTAAGAAGCTTTTAACATAAAAAAATTTAAAGGAAGAAAATTTTTTAAATGCATATTTATGAATGAAAACATTATATTTTAAAATATTTTTCTTTAATGAATTATGTAAAAAAGATGCGACTTTAATTTTCTCTTTGGACCAAATTGAATAAAGTAAATGGTTTTTGTGTTATTTCAAGTTTTTATAGTTGGCCCACTATTTACATAAGACTATGTGTAAATTTGTTAAAAGCTGGCCCACTATTAAACTTTTACTCTTTGCACTTCATGGCCTGATAATTGATGTGAGTCTCGATAAAATATAATGTTTAGGACAATAATTCAGAAGCGCCACAAAATATGTTTGAATATATGGAAAATAAATAATGTTTAGTTGGTTACAAAATCAGAGTTTTACGCCTTATTCAGAATATTTACATATTATATATTTATGAGATATTATGAACTTGGAGTGATTTTTAGTTGGTTATGTCATCATTCCAGAATGTGTATTTAGAAAAAGAATATAAAGATGTAGGGTTTATTCTTTTTTGCAATTTTTTTTCCAATTTTTTTCGCATTCAACAGAGCTTTTTGTTTAAAGTTTTTTTTTCGACAATGCTCAACAATTCAATATTTTTGTTTTCAATAAATCGATCCATATCCGAAATAAAAAAATTAAAGGGAACTATGATAAGAAAACTGCTTTGGGATTTTGAGATTTTTAATTCTAGACTTTTGCATTTGGGATTTCGTGCCTTTTTTTTTTTTGAATAAACTTTTATTTTTGTTATAATTTTACAGTCTTATGAATATCTTAACCTACAAAAGAAAGTTAACAAAAAAGATTTAATTATTTAAGTTTTTTAACATTTAAAAATATTTCAATTTTTTTATGTTAAATTTAATATCTATTAAGTTAAAATGTATTCTAATTATTTAATTTACAGTATGTTGTATTATTAATATTCATTCATAATTGTAAAATTTTAAAAACAACCCATGTTCAATATTTTTATTTTTTTTATAAAACTTACTAACTTACCTAGCTTAACCTAAACTTAAATTTATCTAAAACTAATCTTATAAGCTAAAATAACATAAATGTTTTTAGATGATGTACCTATTAAGATGTATTTAACCACCAATAATCTTTTCTTATTATTTTGTCTTTTTCTGTTATGACACATGTCATATCTTATATTATCTCCATTAATTAATATTGCCTGGCATATATTCGATTTTTTGCATGTAACCCGTCTACTATAATGAAATAGTATAGGGACATGATCTTGATTTTGAATCTATCCATATTTGTCTAAGAAGATGAAATTCTTAATGTACTCCTCATTGTGGTAAAATATATGTATGTGATATTAAACCATTTTCTGGAGTATTTAATGCTCTACCATAATGACTTCCTATTAATTTTATCATAAATCATAAATTATCTATTTTCATGATTTTTGCTTCCTTGTACAAATATTAATTCGAATAAAAGTGCTTCTTTTCGGACTCAGGCTTTCTATGTTTATTAATACAAACTTTTATGCACTTTCGAAAATTTACGTATTTTTTCCATTAAGCGCATGGGATTTCGTGGCCAACCCCAATAATTTATTTAAATTTTAAAATATTAAAAAAAAAAATTTTTTTTTAATTATTTACATAAAATATACAATATATTATTATTATTAAATGAAGTATTGAAACATGAAGTGTAGAAATATAGTAAACATGTTATTAGTAAGTAAAAAATTATTAGCAAATAAAATATTAAATAAAAATTAAGTGTTATATAATAATAAATATGTAGATATTTTTAAAATTTAAATGAGTATACAATACTATTGAAGATTTTCATATTTTATGTGGCAACATCTGTGTAGTTTTTTCAAACCTGTACAATTTATTATATATACTTGATTATATATATGATTATAAAAGTTTTATATTTTTTCTTCCCTTTCACTTTTGTAAAGTCAAGCAATAAAGACAAATTATTAAAGAACGATGGTCTTAATTTATTTCAAATATCTAACATAGGTTTTGGCCCAGGCCATTAAAATTGATTTTAATAAAAAAATTTTGCGTTTATTGGAAATAATCAAATTGAAAAAAAAGGAAGATGAGTTCTTCTAATAATTCGATACAGCACTTGGACGATAGCAACTACGATGTATGGAACATCCAAATGAAAAGCGTTCTAATCCAACAGGATCTTTGGGGGTACGTTAGCGGAAAAATTGGCAAACCAATGTTTCGTGAAGGTGAAGGTGAAGAAGAAAAAAAGATGATATCGATTTGTGGGATCAGAAAAATGAGAAAGCCCTTGCTGCTATAATCTTGAACGTAAAATCAAGCCAAATGTTAAACATTAAGAATTGTGATACAGCTTATGAAGCATGGAACCAATTGCAGCAATTACGCCAACCAAGTGGACCAAGACGTAAGGTAAATCTATTTAAAGAGCTTATAAATTTAAAATTAACCGAAAGCTGTTCTATAATTGAATATCTAAATCAATTTTTCGACCTAATTGAAAAATTATCGGAAATAAATGTAACATTACCACAAGAGTGTTTTTATGCTAACTGGTTTATCAAAATCGTTTGAAAATTTCGTCATAGCGATAGAATCTAGGGACACACTGCCTAATTCATCAAATTTAAAAGTCAAACTTCTTGAAGAAGGACGTAGGGAGCTAAACACATTCGATTTTGATCATTGTGAGCAAGCATTCTATTTTAAATTTAAAACTAAAAACGTAGGTGATAAAAACAAATATTTCATTCCTTCTTCAAATAAAAAAATTCATGATAAACGATGTTATATATGTAGAAAAAAGGGACATTATGCAGCCAATTGCCATTCAAAACGACCATTTGATAAAAATACATCTAATACTACCATATTTACTACTTTAGCTTCTTTAAACATTAAATACTTAAATCTTATTATCTAACACATTCTATTATATATATATATATATATTTTTACAATAAATTTTTCTAAAATATATCACTTTAGTTTAAAAAAAATCACTTGTATGTCAACATTATCAAATAACTTTATGAAGTTTATGCAGTTCGGTTATCTCTAATTCTAACACATTATTTTTTTAATATAATCCAAAATGGATACACCAGATAAAATGTTTGTAGACAATATATGTCACTCTACAGAGGTTGACAACCTTGAATGCGAAATTCTATATAAAAAAAAATTCAATTTGTTGTATCTAAACATACGCAGTTTACGTAATAAACTACCTGACCTGGAATTATTAATAGGATCTTACTCGTGGGATATTCAAGATATAAATATTATTGCAGTATACAAATCTCATAATACCAATCATAATATTTTTATTCAAAAAAGAGATGAATATACCTCTAATTATAAAAACTCTATTATCGTAGGTGATTTTAATATAAATCTACTTAATGATAGTTTAGAAGTTAGAAATTACGCGGATACACTACTTAGCAACGGGTTTTTGATCTGTAATAAAATATCAGAAGACTATGCTACTCGATACGCAGTAAATACAAAAACCATAATTGATCATCTTATTACTGACTTAACCAAAGTTAAATATTATTTACATATATTAAACACAGAGCTATCCGATCATCAACTTCTACTAGCAAGTATAGATATGAAACCTATTCTCCAAAACGGTACCACCACCAAAACTGTACTAGATTATGATTTTATCAATTCCCATGATATATGGAATAGATTAGATGAACTAACGGACTTTAACCAACTAGTTCATGAACTTAGCGAAGTAATTCGAATAAACGCTAAAACAATCATTATTAAACATAATAAACATCATAAACATGCTTGGACGACGGAAGAAATACTGAACATGATTAAAATTCGTGACTCCTACTATAAATTTAAGAAAATATATTCACACGATAAACGGATAAAGGGATTATATACAAAATATCAACGGAAAACTAAGCAGTTAATTTTATCAACTAAACAAAGATTTTAAAGCAATGAATTGGCTGAAAATTCCAATAGTTGTAAAAAGTTGTCGGATATTTGTAAAGAAATTATGTTTAATAAAATGTCTTGTCCATCCAAATGTTGTATTAAGGTCTTAAAATCCGATAATGCATCCAAAATCGTTGAGGAAATTGATATTGCTAATTGTATAAATGAGTATTTTGTGAATGTAACTAATAAGATAAATATATCAAATGGACCAATAGATTTCGAATATCTTAATAGTTTTTCAAAAAATATTCGTAATAATTTTGAGCTGAATCCGTCTAATTTAGATGAAGTGAGAATAGCTATAGGTAAATTAAAGGCAGCAGCAGCTACAAGATTTGACAAGATATCGGCAAAATTTATTAAAAGATATGCTGAAATGTTATGCCCTGTTCTTGTTAAATTTATAAATAAATCATTCGAAATATCTACATTCCCTCAATCCCTAAAAATGGCGATAGTCACTCCCGTGTATAAAAGTGGTGACAAAATGGATAAAACAAATTACTGACCTATATCTATACTAATTTCTTTCTCTAAAATATTTGAAACCATTGTTAAAGATCGATTAAACACTTTTATGGTAAATAATGATATTTTCAACAGTGAACAGTATGGCTTTGAGAAAAAGTTTAATACGACAGCGGCATGTCTAAGTCTGACCCACTTCATCTCAACAAATGTGGATGAAAACAAGTACGTTGGTTGTATATTTTTGGATCTTCAGAAGGCTTTTGACTGTGTTGACCATGACATATTAATACAAAAATTGCACAAATTAAATTTCAATACGAATCAAAAATCATACTTCGAGTCCTACCTAAAAGGTAGAACTCAGCAAGTCAATCTTGCAGGCACACTCAGTGAACCGAAAATGGTTTTTAAATGTGTACCACAAGCCTCCATACTTGGTCCTAATATGTTCAAATTATTTATTGACGATATAACGCAACTACATCTTAATGGGGAAGTTCAACTTTATGCTGACGATGCCGTAATAAAATACGCCAAATCAAATGAAGGTACTCTAATAGACTCTGTCAAACTTGATTTAGAAATAGTAGATAAATGGCTCAAAAAACATCGTTTAAAATTAAACATTAATAAAACAAAAATTATGTTTTTTGAAAATAGGTCTTTTCAAACACAGTAGTACTATTTCAGAGATTCTCCTATTGAAATAGTTAAATCATTCAACTATTTGGGGTTAGTCTTAGACAATAATATAAGGGGGGACAAACATATAACCACATTGTTAAAAAAATTTCTCCTTATATATTCATACTAAGAAGATTGAAAAACTACGTGGATGCAAAGGACCTCTCAAATTAATTTAAATCGAGTAGACATACTCCATAAAAAAGCCATCAAAACTATTCATGGATATCCAACTAGATTTTCTACAAGTTTATTGTATACAGAACAATATTTAAGCTTTACCAATATCTGTAAATATGAACTGTATATGCTTGCGCTTAAAATTATAAATAATGAAATTAAACATAATTTTTTATTAAATAGAATGCTCGACATTCATAACCACAATACAAGAAATAAATCAAACTTCTATTTATCTTTATTCCGCACCAATAACCAAAACAAGAATTGTTTACATAAATGTTTGAAGGCTGTTAATGATTTACCAGCTGATTTAAAAAATACTGTCACCATACGGATTTTCAAAATTAAAATCAAAGAACTTATCATAATATGTGAAGAATGGATAATAATACAAAATATATAAAGAAAATATGAAGAAAAAAAAATAAGTAAATAATAAAAAAAAAGAAAATAAAAATAAGATTAAAAAAAAATTATTTGTGTGAAATGTACCTATATCATATAATTTTTATATAATGTACTTGTTACTAAAAAAATTGTCTTATAAATTTTTTTTTTTTGTTTTTGTTTTATTTTGATAGTTTTTTTATTATTTACTTATTATCTAATGTTTAATTAATTTTAATGTTTAATGATTACATTTTTAATACAGAAAAAAGGAAAAAATTAAATAAGTACATATCTACATGATCTATGTTTGTCATAATACCAAAAATGAAAAATTTAAACATGTAAATTATATGACCAGACTACTCCGGTTAAGGTCTTAATATCAAAATAATTTATAAATTAGGCTAAGCTACTTTTATTTTAAATATGAATTAATAAAAAAAAAAAAAAATACTCCAAAAATTTATTAAATAAAAGTACTTGGATTTTCGATAGCGCGTGTACAAGCCACATGTTGTGATATATGATTATTCATTGATTTTCAAGAACATATCGAAGTAATAGAGTTAGCAGCTGATAATTTTGTTAAATCGTCAGGTATTGGTAAAGTTGAAATAAATCAATATAATCAAAAAATAATATTGAAAAATGTACTTTATGCTCCAAATTTAAAAACAAATTTCTTATCAATGACAAAAGTCACAAAAACAAATTTAATTATTGAGATGAATAAACAAAATGCAATAATTAAAAACACTGCAGACAAGGGCGCTAATAGACAAACCTAGGGGAGACAACTGCCTAGGGGAGACAACCGAAAAAAAGCTTGAAATTTGATTTTCTTTGGAAAATCTTATAAGCATAATTTTTTTCAGAAAATTAATTTTAAATTTATTGATAATTATAATTAAATTATGTAATCGAAATTAAAAATTAAAATAATATACTTACGTCAACATTATGCATAAGGGTTCTACTAAGTAGAAGTATTTTGCAATTACTGCAGGTATGGCAATTTGTGTTTTCAAATTCGTAAAACAACAGACAATTAGTTTTTATTGTAGATATGTATTTTTTTAAACTTATATTACGAGTTATAGAGCCAGGGCGCTGTAGTATTGTATTGCCTAGGGGCGCCAAAGACACAAATGCGGCAATGACTGCAGGCAAAAAAATTTTGTGCTCTAAAAACTTTAATGAATTATATTTATTTAGATATAACAAAATAACTTAAAATATTTGAAATAACAATTCAATGATTAATTTTATTAGCAATTCAAGTAAAATACATGATTTAGAAATATCGCATAGAAGATTTGGTCATCTTATCACAAAGTTTAGAATTTTTATTTAAAAAAAATACGATTAGAGATCTGATACATTACAATGTAAAATATGCTTGAATGGAAAGATATGTTCTTTGCCTTATTCAACAAAAAATAAAATTTTTAGCAATGAAAAGTAGGAAATTTAACATAGTGACCTATGTGGGCCGATGAATAAATCATCTATTGATGGTGCGAAATATTTTCTCACATTTATCGATGATTTTAGTCGATACATTTTTGTTTATTTTTTAAAAAATAAAAGTGAAGTATTTTCGATTTTATAACATTTTAAAATTATGGTTGAAAATCAAACCGGAAAAAAATTTAAGTTCTGAGATCGGATAATGGTCTTGAATAAAGATTTTGAAAATTATTTAAAAGAAAAAGGAATTTTAAGGCAATTAACATGTGACTATACACCTCAACAAAATGGTGTAGCAGAAAGAGTAAATAGGACTGTAGTTGAAATGGCAAGGTGTTTGCTTTTTAACAATGATAAATTGCCGGAATCACTGTGGGCTGAGGCAGTCAACACGGCAGTTTATATAAGAAATCGGTCACCTACGAAATTAATGCTTGAAAAAGCACCATTTGAGGCATGGTTTGATAATAAGCCATCAGTTACTCATTTAAAAATTTTTGGTAGTGAAGCCGTTTTTTTAGACAAAAAGAATAAATCAAAATTTGCTCCAAGAGGGATTTCATGTTATATGGTAGGCTATTCTAAAGAAGCCAAAGGGTACCGATTATATAGTACTTCGAATAGAAGAATATATAAAAGTCGTGATATTCGTTTTATAGAAAAAACTGAAAGCTCATATCCAAATGGATCAGAAAAAAATTTGGGTGAAAAAATTGGGTGAAGTTCAATTGTTAATAATGATTATTATTCAGCAGATAGGGATGATGATAATTTTATAAATAATTATTATTATAATTATTAATAAAATTATATGATATTGATAAATGCATAAATTGATAAATGGTAATTCTGATGCTATTGATAAATACATAAATGATAAGTGTAATACTAATTACAATAAAAATCTAGAAGCAAACGAAAATAAAAGTAGCTACAGTAATATTAATGTAGATAAAGATAATAATCAAGGTAATGATAATATTTTTGTTAAAAATGTAGAAGCAAACGAAAATAAAAGTAGCGACAGTAATATTAATGTAGATAAAGATAATAATCAAGGCAATGATAATATTTTTGTTAAAAATGATGATGATAATATTTTTATTAAAAAGGATGATGAAAATAATGGTGATAATTATTGTGAGTTAGATGACGTCACGAATATGAAAAATAAAATAGGAAGACCAAATGTGATTAGAATCGGTAAACTAGGTCGACCTAATATAATAAGAAATACATTAAATTTATTAAAAAGGACAAGTAATATTAATCAAAATCCATCCAACGTAAAAGAAGCTTTATTAAGAGAATATAGTAGTAAATGGCATGAAGAGATGAAATCGGAATATGACGCGTTAATAAACAATGAAACTTGGGAGTTGGTGAGCTTACCAAAGAGAAGAATACCTATTTCATGCAAATGGGTATTCAATATAAAAAGAAATAGGCTGGGTGAAATTGATAAATACAAGGCAAGTTTGGTAGCTGAAGGTTGCAGCCAAATATATGGTATCGACTATAAAGAAACTTATTCTCCAGTTGCCAGATTTAGCATAATCCGATTATTATTAGCATTAGCAGTAGAATATGATTTTGCCCATGTTGATGTTACCAGTGCATATTTAAATGGAAATCTCAATGAAGAAGTGTACATGCTACAACCTGAGAACTTCTCTAACTCAACTAATCAAGTTTGCAGAAGAAATGATGAATAGTATGAAATTCCAATTAAGTCTTGAATTTGATATAATAGATAAAGGTTTTATAAATTTTTTCTTAGGCATTGAAATTCAGCAAAACTGTGAAAAAAACTTCATTGAAATAAATCAAGAAGAATTCATACGTGATCTAGTTATTGATTTACTGTCGAACATGTCGGAATTGAAAGTGTAATACACAGTTGAATCCCGGAACAATATTGAAAAAATGTCATGATTGTACTAATTGCTCTAAGGTAGAATCAAAATTTTATCAATCACTGATTGGTTGATGTATATTACTGTAGCAACTAGATCAGATATAGCACACGTCTTAAGTAAATTATCACAATTTAATCAAAATCCGCATAAAGAACATATGGTCGCAGCAAAATATTTATTAAAATATTTAAGTAATACAGCTGGTTATAAATTGATATGTAAGAAAACTGGTAAGCCTTTGCTTGCATATGCTGACGCTGATTGGGCAGGAAATTATGATGATCGTAGATCACATACTGGTTTCGTGTTTTTCTTAGCAAATTCAAAATATAGTTTTCCAACTCTGCACAATTTATTATACTTATTATAAAGTAATATATGATTATAAAAGTTTTATATTTTTTCTTCCCTTTCACTTTTGTAACTCAAGCAATAAAGACGAATTATTTAAGTAGGTGGTCTTAATTTATTTCAAATATCTAACAAATACTTTAAAATATTAAAACAGTCAAAGACTTGGTTTTTTTTCAATGACTTTATCAAAAATGTTTCACTAATTTTCCTAACTTCTTTTCTATGAACTGCCAAAACATTACTAAAAAATACGAATTGAAATTTCATTTTTTTACAGTTAAAAAAAAAAATTTTAAATTTTTTTTAATGAAGCTATAAATATGAAAACTCGATATTAAAATTTCTTATTATTATTCTTTCTTATTTTTTGAAAAAAAATTCTCTGCTTTTAGAAATGTAAAAACTCAAAAGCAAGCGGAAGAAATATTACTCAAAAGGCTTAAAAGTAATATTATTAATTATTAAGTTAAAATTACGAGTTGAAAGCAAAATTTTTGATATGCTGTAGGAAAAATTTCAAATTTTAATATAAAATTCGGCATATTTTGGAAAATATTTCATAAGAAAATCTCGTAATGAAAATTGTTAAAAATGGGCATGTTTTCGAAAAAAAACAAAATAATAGGAATAAAAACAATTTAAAAAAAATTATTTTACTCTCATTTGTTTGAATGTATTCACTAATGGATTCAAAGGTTTGAATGTTACGGCCAAAGATTATCTATTACAATCGCCTATATTCCACGCAGCCAGCTCACTTTTTGTGGAGGGGATTTTCAGTCTTGAAAAAAGTCCGTGTTTTCAACCAAAAAATAATGGTTGACAATTCATCTTTTGCTAATCCATTGAATATAACATTATAAACAATTTTAGTAGGGTCAGAAAAATTTTATGTAAATATACATGACATTCTTTTTTTAATATTCAAACAAAAATAATCGAAGAAGAAATAAAAGCGGAAAAAAAATCGGTTTTTTTGTATCTACGTTATTTATTTTATATGAAAAAAGTGATCGCGTTTAATAAAAGAAAAAAATTCTGTCGGAATTTGGAGAATTAAAAATTTGGATATTGAAAAATGTAAGTCAATATTTTGTTATTTCACTTAATTTTAAACATAAAATTTTAAAGTTAAATTTTTAAGGGAAATTTAATGTTCAAATAATAATATTCAATTCAAAATCAAAAAATTTGTAATTTCAATTATTTTTTTTTCGTTTTTACGAGGGTTGGTGGAAAACTCGCAAGTGATCAGGAGGATCTGCACGTGAATCCTCAGGGTAGTGTTGAACTTTAACCAACCAAAACCACCCCCTTTTAAAACCAAACTTTAGGACGGAACCTTTAATAAACCAAACTGTACATTTAGTTTTGTGCATAGGGTTGCGGGGAGGATAATTGGGGAAATTGGAATTAAGAAATTTGGATTATGTTGGATAGGTAGGAAAATTTGAAGGGATATTTTGAAGAAAGATGTTAATATTCTTCTTAAACTTAAGTAAATCGTACACATATGAATTACCAACTTTAGGGAACACATGTTATGCTATATGGTTCCACAAACAGGACGTGCGCATGACAAACGAATTTCCATAAGCTGTATTTCGCCCTTTTGATAACTTTACATGGTAGGAATGAGCTTCTGTTGCTCTCCTTGTTTATTGTTGAAAAACTTTGAGTGTAGGCATTAACCGTTTTATTTTCTTTGGGAGTGAAGACATTAACTGTTTTATTTCTTTTGTCGATTTTTGCCCCTACAATATATCTATAAAACAATTTCAGTGACCCAACTGTGGAGCGGTGGCTGAGCGGATTGAACATTGAAGTTACATTGGAGTCGTTGATAAGACGAGTAACTCTGTTTTGCACATTATAACCCAGCGCTATTTGTCCGCAGCCTAAATGTGTGTATTATACTCCATTTTCGACCTAATGTACGTTTTATAAATATTGAGAAGATCATATACAAAAAACCCCAACATTTAGCTGTATCCTTAGAATTACCAAAAATGTGATTTTACCAAGTCAATTTTTGGTTTAACTCGATACCCAGCATGTTTAAATCTGTTGAATGCTAAATTTCTCCCTGAAGTAGTAGGTTGGAAATAGTAGTAGTAATTTTTCGCGAGATCAGACAACATTGTCTTTTTTTGGTGTTGAAATCAACTCTGTTAATTTCAGCCCATTTTTAAATTTTTGCTAAATCGTTATTTAGCTCACTGACAGTGAAATTTTTTGCTGTTGTATTAATCTGGTGATTAAGTTACAGCGGCTATGAAGCTACAAGGGTGCTGTCGTCTGCGAAACTATGGATCGGATTGGAGGTTAATGAAAGTAGGTCATTGATAAATATTAAGAAGAGAGTGGGAGATAAAACTGATCCTTGAGGGGCATCCGCATTTATTTTGAATTTGTCAGATGAATATCTATCGACCACGTATCGTACGATTCGAAAGGCAATCTCCAATCCATTTAAGAAAAACCCTACTTGGACCTAATGCTTTGCATTTTGCCAATAGAGTATCGTGCCAAACTCGGTCGAAAGCTTTAGAAATATCAAGAGCCACAATATCAGACTCACCAGAATGATGAAGGCTGAAGCTAAGCTTCTCACAAAGGTAATTCATGAGATCACCGGTTGAACAACGGGTTCTGAACCCGTATTGACGATCATGAAAGAAACCTTTGTGGCCCAGATAATTCAAAAGCTTTTGGTTCGCAATTTTTTCCATAATTTTGGAGAGAACCGAAGTTATGGCAATAAGGCGGTAGTAGGAGGGATCGCTTTTATTACCTTTTTCGGGAATTGGGGAAACATGTGCAACTTTTCATTGGGTAGGATGAATACCCGAAGTGAAGGAGAGGTAGAAAAGATTACGCAGAGGTTTTGAAATACTCGAATAGGTATTTTTTGAAGCACCATGGTGGTTATGTCATCTGGACTGGCTGACTTATTTGTATCAAGATTTTTAAGATTTTCATCACCGACTGAAGGAGCAGCCAACTCCTGGAACTCTCTTTAGAATCTCACACGGTTGTGCGATTCCACACCACAGTATCAACAAGTGGTGAAAAAGAAGACCCTCTAACGTTTTGTTTTAGATTTTTGGCAAATGTCCAAAAAGATTTGCTATTCTTTGGCATGTGGATTATTTTACGTTTCAACTTTTGGTTGAAGAAGAATTTTTGTATGTTGATAACTCTCTTGCAGTTGTTTCTCACCACTATATAGTTGAACCTGTGAGCTTCCGACCTATTGTTTTGGTATAGTTGAAAAGCCTCCTCTTTTCTAAAACTAGCTTCTTTGCAAATGAGATTAAATCAAGATTTGGGCCTGCTCTTAACAGACTTCATGAAATGAGGAATGAATAAACTCATTCCAAGTAAAATAGTTTCACTAATTGAATTTGCAGCGAGGTTAACATTTCTGTGACGGAAGAAGAATGACCAATCAAAGGTTCTAAAAAAGCTTTTAAGGCCCAATCAGCATGGCTGTAACGCCAAACTAATTTTTTGCGAGAGGACCTCTGTTTGGAGATTGGGCTTACCCGGAAACTTGTGTTAACCAAACAATGGTCGGAATTACCCAGGCGGCAACCAACTGAAACCACATATTTCTCAAGGTGTGTGGTGAAAAATGGATCCAAGAGGTGACCTTCATGATCACTCGGTTCGGGATTCTAATGGGATTTTTATCAAGGTGAGAAGGGTGGAACAGTGTAGAGAATAGTTCAACTTGTTTCCCAATTGAATTCTGACTCGGGGAGATGTTGCTAGAGAAATGAAGCCAGTCCCTGTTATGAATGTTACAATTTCATTACAATTTCAGTTTCTGGAGATGTGATTTCAATGAGAGACCAAAATTTCAATGATCTGTTTCGATATATTTTCAATTTCCATAGCAGTTTCTTGTTCATTTAAGTTGGACAATCTGTATAGGAAACAGAAATGTATGACATGTTTTTCAACGAGGATTTTGACCCAAGTGTAGTTAAAATTAAAATCAAAACTAAAATGAAATCAGAGTTGAAATTGTAATTAAAATCAACATTAGACTTAAAATCAATTTTAATATTAATCAAGATCAAAA
>OX352772.1:89226778-89229278 GCA_947095535.1 Poecilobothrus nobilitatus
TACAGTGGGATTCATAAGATGCAGGATCAGACTAAGAGCGGAAGTTCCAAGGTGTTATAGATGTCTAAATTTCGGTCATATAAAAATTAGATGCAAGGACATTGATCGGAAATATTTGTGCATATCGTAAAAAATTGTATGCAGGCCCCAAAATGTGTGCTTTGCGAAGAGAAGGAAGTTCAAGCGATTGATCATGTCTCGGGTTCGGGTACGTGTAAGGTCTTTCGTGAGGCACTTGAGAAGGTCAAAAGGCGTTTCAATGACTACGCTCACTCAAGGAAATATGCATAGGAGTGTGGTGGCAGACGATCTCTTAACTCAGAATGTTCAGGAGAGAAAGACCAACGTAGTAATAACAAGTGAACAGTATAGGATAAAGACATTCGGAACTGGTTTTCTGATGCAACAAATACGGCGGCAATCTGGGTAGTAAGCCCAAACAAAATTAAAATCGAAAGCCATGGCAACGATGAGGGTTTTGTTTGGATCAAAGGCGGCAGGCTCACAATTATTAGCTGCTACTTCACACCAAACCAAACAACGCAGCAATACAAAATGAAAATGAAAAAATTGGAATACGTAATAGCGGAAATAAGGGGGAACATAGTGGCTGGAGATTTCAATGCTAAAGCCGTAGAATGAGGAGAGTCACATACCAACAGCATAGGGAAGCAAATAATGGACATGCCAGCCAGACAAAACTGATAGTGTTAAATACAGAGGCAACATCTACATTTCGACGCCCGGGGTACACGGAAACGATACCAGATATAACACTAGCATCAGTTGACCTCTTGAATAGCATCCGGAAATGGAAAGTATCCAAGGACTACACTGGTAGAGATCACCAATACATATCATTCGAGTTACATGCTGCTCCGACAGAGAGATTGAGAAATCGAGACCTAAATGTTAGAGGGAATGTGGAAAAACTTGATCGCAATAAAATGAGGTCGACTTTGAGTAATAGCCTTGAAAGAGTAAGGCAGTTTTCGCAATATTTAGAGGGTAGAGCAAAAGCAGAAGCGGTGGTTAACTCAGTGATGAACAGCATTGTACGGGTTGCGAAGTATCTATGCCAAGGAAAAAATGGAGAGAAAATAAGCGCCCTGTATACTGGTGGACGGATGAAATAGCATCAATAAGGTGGAAGTGCTTGCACCTACGTCGGGTGGCACAGCGGATCGGAAACAGACCAGAGGCGGCGATTGCATCGATGGAGCACAAGATAGTTAGAAAACAACTCCGAATTGCCATAAAGAAAAGCAAAATCAAAAAATGGAGATAATTATGCGAAGAGGTGAATACCGAGCCGTGCGGTTTGGGGTACAAGATTGTAGTGAAGAAATTCAAACCAGCAGCTGATAGTGCAACAGCAGAAAAAATTGTTTTCATTGTAGATGCGGTTTTCCCCACACATCCAATAAGAAACGAGATATATTCAGGGTATATAAATGAGGAAATACTAGAATACACTCTAAGGGAGCTAGAAGCACCAGCGAGGTCTCTGAGGAACAAAAAAGCACCTGGACCTGACGGGATTCCTAACGAAGCCATAAAAGCAGCAGTCGATGTTGGCCCGGAGACAATGCTAAAAAGAAAAACAAAGGAACAAAAGAATCCGCAAAGTACCTGGGAATCATGTTGACATGATCATGACTCAAAACTCACGTTCTGGAAACAAATAAAACAAGCCCCAGATAAGGCAGCCAGAGGGCTGGGCTGGGCCTGAGCTCTTGCTAAATAGGTACAATACGTGTCTTTAAGCGGGTGTTTCCTGCCCGCTGGCAGACAGCGCGCCTTGTGCTGATCGGCAAGGAAAAGGATGATCCGGAGCTTCCATCTTTCTATCGGCCGCTGTGCATGCTGGATACGGCAGCGAAGATCTTGGAGAAACTGCTTAGGACGAGGCTGCATATTCCACTATGGAGGACGCAGGGGGGCTTGATTCGCAGCAGTACGGCTTCAGATCCGGTAGGTCAACGGTGGATTCCATTGCCGAGGTGATGAACACTGCAAAGCGGGTGGAGAGTTACAACCATTTCTCACGTCGACTGGTCCTCTTGGTGACGCTCGATGCGAGAAATGCTTTTAACTCTCTCAGATGGGTGGACGTCCTCAGAGCACTGGAGGATGACTTCCGGATGCGGGAATACCTCCTCCGGATGATGGGTGATTACCTGGCCGACCGGACTCTGATGTACGATATTTCGCACAGGCAAGGAACATGGTCTATCTTCTGTCCAGATCTCTGCAACGCCGTCTATGACGGCTTGCTGCGTTTGGTAATGCCCAACGAGACAATTCTCGTTGGGTATGCCGACGTCGCGGCACTGCTTGTTGAGGAAAGGAGCGTGGAGGTGGCGCAGCTCAAGTTCAACCAAGCCATGCGGCGCATCTGTGCATGGATGGCAGAGCGAGGGTTCTCTCTGGCTCTAAGTAAAACGGAGATCGTGGTCCTCACTAGGAGGAGGATAGCTACTGTCCTTCCGCTGCAGCT
>OX352772.1:89236778-89254278 GCA_947095535.1 Poecilobothrus nobilitatus
AAGCTGTAAAAGCAGCAGTCGATGTTTGCCCGGAGACAATGCTAAACAGAAAAACTAAAAAACAAAAGAATCCGCAAAGTATCTGGGGATCATGTTGGACTCAAAACTCAAGTTCTGGAAACAAATAAAACAAGCCTCAGATAAGGCAGCCAGAGAGAAGAGTATTGACTTACTGCTCATTAGTGAGCAGTATAGCCATAACCACTCTTCTCCATGGTACCCAGATGACCTGGGGACAGTAGCTATATGGATCCCGGACCCGGGGAAACTTCCGGTGAAGGAGCATGGACGTGGACGGGAAATCGTCTGGGTTAGGTGTAGGGAGGCAACTTTCCTTATCATGTACCTCACCCCCAAAGAATCCATTATCGAATTCATGGAGAAATGCTTCGGCGCAAGTCACAGCGCGCCAGAAGCCTGGATGAGATTGCCTGTTGGTCTGCCGACCACAAGGCCAAGAAGAAGGAGCTTCGCCGGCCATCAGCGGTAGTAAAGCTCGGTGTCTAAGGATGCTGAGGAAGAATGTCGAGACAGATCCATGGGGTTTGGGTTACAAAATTGTAACTCAAAAGCGTGGCATGAGAGGTGGTGTTGCCCCCATGGATGCTGCTTCCACGGAGAGAATAGTCGACGGACTGTTCCCTGCGCACCCGGTGCGGATGAGAAGGAGTGCGGACTCCCGATTATTATTATTATTGAAAGGTGGGCTCTGGAGAGGACGGAGCTGGAGCGAGAGGTGGGAGTCTATTTCTCACCCGATATCGCTGTGAAAGTAATGATGGCTGGGGAAGGAGCTTGGAACCGTGTATCATATTACGTACAGCAGTTTCTACGCTCTAAGAAGCTAGACCTGGACGAGGCGGAGGCAGTAGCTGTCTAGGGTGAAGGACTTGGCCTGAAATAATGTGATAAACGGTTCGGGGCCAGCATTCAGGGCTAACGCAAGGAGGTCGGTTTAGTGGGTATACGATAAATGGATAACCATGTAACGGAGTCCCACACACGCCGGGAAGAGAGATAGAGTAAGAGAGCAATTTCCGGTACGGTTTATAAAAGATTCCAACCTCCTTCGTAGAAAAAAAAATAAAAAAATTAATATTATTATTATTATTATAATTATTATTATTATTTTTATTATTATTATCATTATTATTATTAATATTATTATAAGTTTTATTATTATTATCATTATTATTATCAGTATTATTATGATTATTATGATTATTATTATTATTATTATTATTTTTATTATTATCATTATTATTATTATTCATTATTATTATTATTATTGTTATAATTATATTATTATAATTATTATTATTATTGTTATTATTATTATTTTTATTTTTTTTTATTTATATATATTTTCATTTATTTTCATGAATATACAATTAAAATATTATTTAAAAAGAAAAAATTTTTACAATAGCTTTTAGTAATCCTAATAGTAAATATATAAATTTAATTAAAATAAAAAAAAATATTAAATTGCATAAACATGAACAATAAGTACTATCAATCTGTTGTTCAAAAAAGAACAAGAGGCGGAAGATAATGCAAATTCATATTGCAGGAGCATAATTTAATTGTGGGGTAACTAACTAAAGATGGAATTAGCAAAAGAAATATGTAACAACAAAAGTTAACAATCTGAATATTAAATTAAGTATATGTAAAAATTATTAAGAAGTCAAAAAAGGCAAAATTAACTTTTTTTTTTTTTCCTAAGGGAGGTGGGAATCTTCCAAAGACACCAAGAATTTCCCCTTGGTAGTGTCAGATTCTTACTGACTAAACCCACCTCCCCTTTTAGCCAATATAGTGGATTGAAACCCTTACCTGCGAACGCAGTATATTGGCTAGGGAGTAGGGATGGGAAAGGATAGGAAAATGGATACGGAAACATTGAGTTGGGAGTGGGACTGTAAGGAAACAATGAATCCTCCTATTATTATTATTTTGCTAACAGTGACTAAAGCCATCACAACAGTTACAACATGCAGTAGTAGTATATATTACTACATGAGGCAACTATTGAAGGCAACCCCCACTGTCACTGTAGCGGCTGCTATTATTGGTATTAATATTCTTATTATTATTATTATTATTATTATTATTTAACTACAGAGTCAGCGCCATCAGTGGATTACAACATGCAGCAGTATATAACACCTTACTTGCATGATATAACCAAAGATAGCCCCACTGTAGTAGCTATTATTATTATTACTATTATTATTATTATAATTATTGTTATATTATTATTGTACTATTTATTATACTATTTAATTGTACTATTATTATTATTACTATTACATATTATTATTATCATTATTTTACCACAGAGTCAGTGCCATCAGTGGATTACAACGTGCAGCAGTATATAACACCTTACTTGCATGATATAACCAAAGATGGCTCTACTGTAGTAGCTATTATTATTATTATTATTATAATTATTGTTTTACTATTACTATTATTATTATTATTATAATTATTATTATTATTATAATTATTATTATTATTATAATTATTATTATTATTACTATTATTATTATTATTATTACTAATATTCATTATACGATATACATTATTACGATATAAAAGTACTACATATTTTTATTTATGACCTGACCGGGGTTTGAACCCAAGACCATTCGATGGAAAGGTTGGCGACTTAACCACTGCGCCATGAGTCAGAACTATGCTGAAGAATTAAAAAAAAACAAATAAGTATTCAAAAGAGCATAGCAATCGAAATAGTGCACAGAACATTAAAAGCTTGAGATAATTACTTGAAAAGAGAACCAAACTGAGTTAGGACTGAATATTAGTGATTATTTCAATCCGCAAATGATCAAAGCTGAATAGCCACATTATTATTTTTTTTAAAAATGTGAAAGCTTCCGTTCCAATTTAATTTCGTTAGGTAGTTTATTAAAAATTCTAGGAGCAATTATATTATAAAAATGACAAAAGTGCGAAGTGCGGGCTCTTGGAACAACTACTATATTTCTATTATTAATTCTTAAGTTATAGTTAGCTATAATACGTTGTTTCAAGTAGCCCGATCTTAAGAAAAACAACTTTAAGGTTTTGAGAAAATATAAGTGTCTAATAGGTAGAATATTAAGAAATTTAAAGAGTGGGAAACTGGCAGTAAGTCTGTTCTTTTTTAGCATGATTCTAATAATGTGCTTTTGGGCAGTTAATAAAGGATGAATCCTATTTAAAAATGTACCACCCCAACAAGTAATGCCATATTGGAGTTTCGAATTAAATAAGCCGTAATAGAACAATTTCAAAATTCTTAAAGAGCAGTAATAACTTAAGTAAAACATATATCTAATAATTTTATTGAAATGGCTCTTTAAGTAATTAGAATGTTCAGACGAATTTAGGTTTTTATCAAATAATAAGCCTAAGTACCTAAAATTATTAACATTTTCAATTTTTAAACAAAGTTTATCACAAGAATTAGAACAATTAAAAGAAATGAATGAATTATTGTTGCAACTAGAAAAAGTAAATAAAAATCTTTTACACAAAGAAGAGTGATAATAAAGATTACAGTCAACTGGAGAATTGTTAGACAAGCTAAAAATCATATATTTTGTTTTGGGTCTAATTATTAATTTGTGGACAATAAACCATTTGCGAATCAATTCTAAATCATAATTTAAATCCGAAATAAGACCCTACATGCTGGAATTGGAATATGAAAAACAAGTGTCGTCCGCAAATGCGGTAGGTTTACCTTTAAAATTTTGCAAAAACAAAGAGTTGATATATATAAGAAAATGAATTGGCCCCAATACGGATCCTTGCGTAACACCAGATCTTAATTCAGATATAGAACTTAGTATTCCATTAATTTTAAGCCTCTGTCTCCTATTGCTTAGAAAAGATTTGAATCAATCATACACAAAACCTCTGAAACCGGCATTAAAGAACTTCTTTAAAAGCAAGTTGTGGTTTATTGTATCAAATGCCTTTGATATGTCAATAAGCAGAGCAGCAGAAAAGCTTCCGGAATTTAGGCTGTTATAGATTTCATTACAGAATTTCAGCAATGGGTCTTCAGTGGATCTGCCTTTTCTGAAACCAAACTGATAACAACTGAAAAAATGTTTTTTTTCTAAAAACTTAACTATTCTATATTTAATACCTTTTTCAAATATTTTAGAAATAGGAGAAAGTAACGAAATTGGCCTGTAATTATTCGGATCATAAGAATTTCCTTTCTTAAACAAAGGAATAGTTTCAGCTATTTTTAGGTCCTCAGGAAACACACCTTTATAGATACTTAGATTAAAAATAAAGCACAAAACATCCACAATGAAAAAAGAAACCTCTTTTATTAATTTATTAGAAAACAAGTCAGAAGAAACGCCTCCTGAATTTTTTAAAGTTTTTATAATATTGTGCAACTCAAAGGAAGTGAACGGATCAAAGAAAAAACTAATACTAGAAAAATCATCATCCCTAATATCGAGAGAATTGCTCATAAAACAATCTGCATTTGCATTACTAATCGCAGTTTCTGTAAAATTACAAAAAAATGAATTGAAATTATTTGTAACCGTCAGAGGATCATTAGTCAGATTACCATTTATTTTTAATGAAATATTTGAAATAGCTTTGTTGTCTTTGTTGAGAATTGAATTGACTAATTTCCATTCAGTTTTATTATTACCTCTTGCTTCAATTAGTTTACGACAATAATAATTGTCTTTGTAAGTTTTAATTTTTATCTTAATATTTTTACACATTTTCTTATAATACAAATAAGATCTATGATTGCGTGGTAAATTTTTAACAGCCAATCTGATTTTATTTCTTTTTCGAATTAAATTTAAAAGGGAATTAGTCATCCATGGCTTTAAGCAACTATTTTTTCCTTTTTTTAGCAAAACAGTGTAAAAGTTCTCCAAATGAATTTTGAACTGATCACAAAATTTTGAATAAGCGTCTGAGGGATCCTCAGAAGAGTAAACATTAGACCAATTTTCCAAAAGCAATTTTCTTTTCAGTAAATCAAAATCAATTTTTTTATTTGTTACAAAATTAGTATTATTTCTAGAATCTGAAGAGTCTCCAGTTGTATAAATATTAAAGCTAACCATACAATGATCTGAAAGATCTAAATCACAAATTTCACTATCCCAAGTAAAGTTATTACTTCTCAATAATCTTAAAAATAAGTGATCTAAACACGTTCCTGAAACTAAGCGAGTAGGTTCACTAATTACAGATTCCAGTCCAAAAGAGGACATTAATAACAAATAGTCGGCAATATCTCTACTTTGGGAAAGTAAATCAATAATAAAATCGCCAAGAATAACTAAATTTTTATATTTAATTCCATTTAAAAAGACAGAAAATTCATCTGTGAATTCCCCAATACTAAACCTATGAAATCTATACACATAAATAAAGCAATACTGAACAGCTTTTATATTACATCTGCACTTGATAAACTATAATTAAAAACCTGACTTTTAATGTTATTCCCACAATATACAGCAACACCACCTGACGCATAAAAAGAATTACAATTAGCCGAGAATACATAATTTGGAATGAAATAGTCTTCAACTTCGTCGTTGTATATCCAAATTTCACTTACAAATAGAATATACGGCCAAGTCTGCAGGGAATTCAAATAAGTGAGCAAAGGAATAAAATTTTCCCTCAAGCTTCTAATATTCTGATGCACCACATTAAAATTTGCTGTTAAGCCTTATCCGAGTTTGACATTATGTCACGAAAATATTAATATAAGAAAAAATTTATATAGAAGAAAAAAATAAAAAGAAGAAGAAGAAGAGTGATGAATAAAATAAAGAAAAACAAAAACAAAATGCTTTGAGAAAATTAAAATTAGAAATAAGCAAAATTTAATATAATATAAAATAAATTAAGTAAAATTTAATTTTAAATTTAGGTTATCAAAATCCTTAAAGCACTTTATCACAAACTTTTCATCACCATCATTCTTTTTTAGAAAAATGTTTGAGTTTCTTACCCACAAATATTTAAACTTATGCTCCTCTTTAAATAGCTTTGCTTTTTTTAAAATAGAGTTAAAATGATAAGTTAACGATTCATTAATATACACATAATTATTTTTATATTTATCACCAAATATTTCAGCAGTTAATTTATTTTTTAGTTCTGATTTTTTATTAATAATATTATTTTTAGGTTTTAAGGAATTAAATTTTACACAAATTATGCTATTTTTTATACTATTGTTTACATTTTTTGGTTTCTTAATGAAGCAATATTCCATATCATCCTGTCCTACTTTAACATTCAGTGTAGTCGTAATGTATTTTGCTACTTTTTCCTTCACATTATCAGCATTAACAAATTTATTGGGAATGCCAACAATATCTAAACATTTTTTCTTCTTTTCTTGTTCAAGTATATTCACTCTTTCAGTTAAAACATTAATTGCATTTTTCATTTCTTTCTTCTCGATGATTAATTGATTGATTTGTTTGTTGCATTCACACAGCATCTCTTTCATTTCCAAATTGAGAGAATATAGCGATTTAATATCTATCTCATGCGGTAACTTTTTTGTGGTTGAAGTAATAACAAAATTGCTTGTAGTTAAGTTATTACTTGTAGTTGTAAAAACACAAGTAGTAAGAGAAGGTGGATTAACTACAGTTAGTAAATCTACTGATGTTGATGTACTAGATGCAATAGAGAAAGAAGATGCATTTTGTGTAGTTGTTAAAACAGGAGCAACAAGAGAGATCTGTTCATGTTGAGATGGAGATATAATTGAAGTATCGCAAAATGAGCTTCGGCGTTGTGTTGTACATTTTTTACATCTATATGCAGTATTTGTTTTCTTTAGGAAATCAATTTCAATCTGTGACATTGCAGCAAATCAGCATGAACCAAATAACGACAGCCGCTGCATTCAATATACAAATGATGTCTCTCCACTTTACTCTCACAAACTTTACAATTTGATCTCAATTTACTTGCAAATGTAAAAACAAAAAAGAAAAAAAAATCAAGTAATCCAAATTCCAAATGACTATGCAAAAAATTTGTAATTAAGTATTTGATAATTCTTATTTAAATGATTTAAAACAAAAAATGAGTGTATAGTTGTTTACCCCACAACAACTAAAGAACGACTATTATTATTATTATTACTATTACTATTATTATTATTTTTATTATTATTATTATTATTAGTTTTATTATTATTATTATTATAATTGTTATTATTATTATTATTATTATAATTATTATTATTATTATTTTCATTATTATTATGATTATTATTATTATTATTTTTATTATCATTATTATTTTTATTATTATCATTATTATTATCATTAATATTATTATTATTATTATTTTTATTATTATTATTATAATTATTATTATTATTCATTATTATTATTATTTTTATTATTATTATTATTATTTTTATTATTATCATTATTACTATTATTATTATTATTATTATTTTGCCCCGGTGGGTGGGGGGATAAGAAATACCCTCAGTAAGGTATGCTTGTGGTACAAGTCCACTAAAATCCAATGAAAAATCCAGGAACGACTGTTCCAGAATGGACGGCTACCTGGTCTGCGTCTGATCCCAGAGGGGCGGCAGTAAGAAACCCTGGCTGTAGGTATAAAAAGCATATTAAAATAAAAAATAATATAATGTCTTATAATAGTAAAAATTCGGTAAGGATATCTAGCAAAGTGTCGGCAGAGACCACGGCTGCCGGCGAGGGCTCAGCTGAATGTTTAAGACGTTCAGATGAGTCGCCAGTGGTTTATAATAATAATATTAATAACATGTATAATTATGATAAATTAATAAACCCTTTTGTGAAGGGCTCGAAGATTCAAAGAAGTCCACCTAAAAAAGGTGAGGAAAATAAGAAAACCCAAGAGGGTAATAAAGAAAAAATAATGTTCCATGAAGGCAATATAAAGAAAACCCACGAGGGTAATAATAAAAATCAAAGTTCGTTACGGCAAAACAGTAATATTGAAGTCAACTCCAGAATAATTGAGTTGGAAATCTTGTGTAAAGATTTATAAAGAGAAATATCTCAACTTAAGGCAGAAAATTTAACATTAAAAAAAGAAATAAATATTGTGCCAAATGTATCCACTGATACTAAAGTTGGGACATACGAAACGGATGAAGAAGAACTAATCACAGAAACTGATTGGATGCTGAATACGAAAAGAAATGCGAAGAAACGAAAAGCGGATAATTCTCCAGATGTTAACACATCTTTGGAACCGCAAAGTAAACCACAAGAGGAAAAATTTAAAGAAAACAATAAGGTCACTAAAAAATATAAACCTCCTCCGGTAATTTTGAGTAATATAAAAAACTATTCTCATAGTATAAAAATATTAAAAGAAGAAAATATAAATGTTAAAGTCAACATGATGAATAATGCTCAACTAAAAATTAATGTTGACAACAAAAATGATTATAGAGTTTTAACGAAATCTATAAATAAAGCGAAGTTGGAATGGCATACGTATGAAAACAAACTGACTAGACCAATTAAAGTTATGGTAAGAAATCTTCACCCATCATGTGAGCCAGAAGATATTAAAAAAGAACTTCTTAATAGAGGTTTTAAATGTCTAGATGTGACAAATAAAATTAAAAAAACTAAAGATAAAAATATAAAGATTGTAACAAAGCTTCCAGTTTATGTTATCTTTTGACCATTCGGAGGAAATAAATAAAATATACAAAATAGAATATTTACAGCACATGAGAGTGAAAATTGAGGCTCTCAGAAGTAGTAAGTCCATTCCTCAATTCAAAAGATACCAGAGTTTTGGACATACACAAAAATTCTGCCAAAGACAGGCTAAATGTGTAAAATGTACTGGAAATCATATGACAATAGAATGTAGTAAAAAAGAAAATTTCCAAGCCATATGTGTAAACTGCAACGAGGCAGACTCTGCTAGTTATCGTGGTTGTTTGGTAGCAAAAGAATTACAGAAAAGAAGATTGAATATGCGCAAACCCAAACATTCAAATGTAATAAAAACACCGAAAAAAACTACACCGTTTAAATCTAATAAAGTTGTGAATGAAGTTTTATACTCCCAAGCCTTAAAATCTAAAACAAAAGAAAATATTCTTACAGAGAATCAATCTAAGGTTATGAAACCTAAAAGTAATGACAAGGATGTGATGCACATGATGCAAAACTTATTGCTAAAAATTGATGAAATCTCCATAAGATTAAATAAAATAGAAAAGAAATACATTAATGTATCTCATGAAACCCCTAAAAGAATTGTAAAAAATGTATCTAGATAAAATACGTTGCAACTTGGAATTCGAATGGTGTCCTAAATAAAAAACATGAACTAGAAATTTTCTTAAGGTCTAGAAATATTGATATATGTCTGATATCAGAGACTCTTTTGACAATAAACTCAAACTTTAAGATACTAGGTTATGAATGCTATAAGGCAGTTCATCCTAGTAATCAGCCGAGAGGAGGTAGTGCAATTCTATTAAAAGGCACTATAAAACATAATGAAGAATTCAAAATTGAGTCTGAAGAAATACAGCTTTCTATGATCAAAATTTCATCTACTAAACAAGATCTTAATATTGGTGCAGTATATTGTCCACCAAGATGCAATATAAAGAAAAATATTTTTAAAGAACTCCTAAATGTCAACGGACATAAATTTTTGCTGGGAGGTGATTATAATGCCAAACATATTGATTGGGGCTCTAGAATAACCCCAACTAAAGGTAGAGAGCTAAAGAAAGCTATTCAAGAGTTAGGTTGTTGCCATCATTCGACTGGCAAACCAATTTATTAGCCCACAGACACCAACAAGGTTCCAGATCTAATTGACTTCTTCATAACCAAAAGAATTTCAGGCAACTATATAAATCTAGAAGACAACCATGATCTAGATTCTGATCACTCTGCTGTTATACTAGATTTGAATGAAAAAATAACTAGAAAACTAAATAAGCCCACACTGACAAATAATACAACAGATTGGTTAAGCTTTAAATATGAAATCGTAAACAACATTAATTTAGAAATAAATTTACAATCAAAAGAACAATTAAATCTGGAACTTGAAGGCTTTATTAATATAATTCAAAAAGCTGCTTGGAATAATACAAAAATAATTGAATATAGGTCAGCAGCAAATATTTATCCCAGAGAGATAACTGATTTAATAAAACGAAAAAGAAGGGCTAGACGTAGATGGCAACAATCTCGTCATCCTGATGATAAGAAGATTTTGAACAGATTATCACAATCTCCTAAAAGAAAAATCAAGATTCTAAAATCAGTAGCATATGAAAATTATATAAAAGGTTTAGGAAAATTATATAAAGGCTTCCACAAAAAGCCCTAAGATTTTTGAGAAAAATCATAAATGCGGCAGTAAAATTGAAGTATGTTCCAAGCGCTTGGAAAGTGGCAGAAGTTATTATGATAGCAAAACCAGGAAAGCCATTAAATGAGGCGAAATCTTATAGACCAATATCTCTGCTACCCATTATGTCAAAACTTTATGAAAAACTGTTGTTAAAAGGGCTGAAGCCAATAATAGAAAATAAAAATTTAATTCCTAAGCATCAATTTGGTTTTAGATCCAAGCATGCAACAATTGACCAAGTTTATAGATTAACAAATGTTATAGAAAAAGCATTCGAAGGAAAACAAATATGCTCCACAATATTTCTAGACGTAGCACTAGCGTTTGACAAAGTTTGGCACGAAGGTTTAATATTTAAATTAAGAAGATTGATACCGTTACAATATGTAGAGATACTCGAATCGCACTTGTCTGAAAGATTATTTAGAATTAAACAAGATGAAGAGTATTCTACACTAAGAGAAATAAAAGCAAGTGTGCCTCAAGGTACTATTCTACGTCCTATATTGTACTTGCTTTATACAAGTGATCTACCAGAAGTAGAAGATGTAACTGTAGCAAAATTTGCTGTCGATACTGCAATATTGGCAGTAGGATCAAATATTAACGAAGCTACAAAAAAATTACAAAAAGCAAGTGAAAAAATATGTTACTGGACTATCAAATGGAAAATAAAACTAAGTGAATCTAAATCTGTGCATGTTAATTTTTCTTATAGAAATATAAAGAATCCACCTAAAATAAATTTAAACGGTGTATTTGTATCAATCGAAAATTCTGCAAAATATCTAGGAATGACACTGGATGTCAAGCTAAGGTGGAATGAACACGTTAAAAAGAAAAAACCAGAACTTGAAAATAAATATAGATAAAATAACTGGCTCCTAGGGCGTAAGTCTGAACTACCAATATATAATAAAGAGTTATTTTACAACCAAGAAATTAAAGTATGGTTATATGGCATTCAACTTTGGGGTTGTGCCAAGAAAACGCATATTGAAAAAATACAATCTTTTCAGAATAAAGTCCTACGTAACATAGTAAGTGCTCCCTGGTATGTATATAATAGTGACATTCACAGAGATTTACAAATTCCCAAAGTTATAGATGAAATAAGTAGATATGCCATAAAGCATAAAACTCGTTTAGAAGGACATATAAACCTTGAAGCTGCTTAACTAATAAACAATCAAATTATTATAGGAAGGCTTAAAAGAAAAAGACTTTTGGATATAGTACGAAGTACAGATTTCCTTAGGGAAAGTACATAAAACCTATATTCAAAACAAGATAGCAAAAAATTAATGGTTAGTCAGTTTGACTAGTTTTAATAAGGGAAGGGTGTGGTTTAGTCGGTAAGAATCCGGTATACACTTCTGCTACGGGGCGGTCTGTATCTTTCGAAGATTCCATACCAATTCACGTAAAAAAACAAAAAAAAAATTATTATTACTATTATTTTTATTATTATTATCATTATTATTAATATTATTATTATTATTTTATTATAATTCTTATTATTATTCATTATTATTATTATTATTATTATTTTTATTATTATTATTTTTATTATTATTATTTTTATTATCATCATTTATATTATTATTATTATTATTATAATTATTATTATTATGTATTATTAATATTATCATTATTATTATTATTTTTATTATTATCATTATTATATTATTATTACTATTATTATTAATTATTATTTTTATTCATTATTATTATTATTATTATTGTAATTATTATTATTTTTATTATTATCATTATTATTATTACTATCATTATTATAATTATTATTATTATTCATTATTATTATTGTTAAAATTATTATTATTATTATTGTTAAAATTATTATTATTATTTTTATAATTATTATCATTATTATTATTATTATTATAATTATTATTATTATCATTATTATAATTATTATTATTATAATTATTATTTATATTTTTATTATTATTATTATTGTTATTATGATTGTTATTATTATTATTATTTTTATTATTATCACTATTATTATTATTATTGTTATTATTATTATAATTACTATTATTATTCATTATTATTATTATTGTTATAATTATATTATTACAATTATTATTATTGTTATTATTATTATTATTATTACTATAACTATTATTATTATTATTATTACTATTATTATTATTTTTATTATCATTATTATTATTTTTATTATTATTATAATTATTATTATTATTCATTATTATTATTATTATAACTATATTATTATAATTATTATTTTTAATATTATTATTATTATTATAATTATTATTATTATTCATTATTATTGTTATTATTATTATTATTACTACTATTATTATTATTATTACTATTATTATTATTATAATTATAAGTATTATTATTATTCGTTATTATTATTATTATTATTGTTATTATTATTATTATTATTACTATTATTATTATTATTATTATTACTATTATTATTATTATTATTATAATTATTATTATTCATTATTATTATTCATTATTATTATCATTATTATTATTTTTATTATTATTATTACCACTATTATTATTATTACTATTATTATTATTATAATTATAATTATTATTATTATTCATTATTATTATTATTATTATTATTGTTATTATTATTATTACTATTATTATTATTGTTTTTATTATTATTCTAATTATTATTATTATTATTATTATTATTCATTATTATTATTGTTATTATTATTATTATTATTATAATTATTATTATTCATTATTATTATTATTATTATAATTATTATTATTATTATAATTATTATTATTATTATTATTTTTATTATTATTGTTATTATTATTATTATTATTATTATTATCATTATTATTATTATAATTATTATTATTATTCATTATTATTATTACTATTATACATCGGAGAATCATCAGCAACAGGGAACATCGAGCGACAACAGGAATCAACTAGTTCAACAACAGGAAGCAACAGAGCAGGGAACACCAATAAGCGATCCATTCAAAAGAGGCGGAAATGCAGCACGGTCGCCGAAGCATTCTAACAAAGAAGGTAAGTTGAGGACGGCAAACATCAGAACCAGTGCCAAACAGGGAGATATTTCTCTCCCTAACAAGGTTGGCAATACTATCTCAAAAATTAGAGCTCGAGATGGAGGTTTGTTCACTCTACTAAAAAAGGCCGCAGAGCCACTGAAGAGCCTGAGGTGACTGAAGAAAAAGAGCTGCTCAAAATATTAGCGGTCGCGGCCAAGATGGTACAAGCAGCCGCAAAGCACAAAAATATCAACATGGATATTAAGAACGGCCTCATGAGGCTGCAAGAATCCATGGAAATCATATGGAAATGCAGGAGGAAAAAGATGGAAGACAAAGAGAAGCATCTAACAAAGGTCACTAAAGTAACCAAACATGCTGTAGCAACACCTAGCGTGTGCAAAAGAATGGGAGCGCCAGATAATTGCATGTACACACCCCCAGATTCTAAAAAAGGCGAAGCAGATGATGCTTAGTGGACTGTTGTCGGCAGAAAGAAGCAACACCAAAAATCGAACGCCAATATAGGAACAGACAGCACGCCTGGTAAAATAGAGTCGGCGAGTAGCCAAAAAAGTAGGAAAAAGAGCGGAAGCACTGGTGAAAAGAAGGCAAAAAAGGGAAAAAAACTTACCAATACCAAAGATGAAGCTATTATAATCAAACCAGCGGAAGGGAAAACGTATGCCGAAATCTTGAAGAAGATAAAGGGAGGCGTCGATCCGGGGACTACAAAAACAGTCATCAAAGGGATCCGCAGAACGCAGAAAGGAGATGTTCTTGTGGAAATGAGCAAAGGATCCATGGATAACGGGGAATTTTGTGAGGAACTGAAAAAGGTCTTGGGAGAAATGGCTGGGGTTAAAAGTTTAACGCCCAAAGCAACGCTCGAGATCCGGGACCTGGATAGCCTAACAACCACCAAAGAAGTGCGAGGCGCTTTATATAGAGATCTGAAGAAAAGAGTGTAATGCAGACTGTCGCTTTCAAAACCTAACAGGAGAGAGCAAATCTTAGGCGTAGTGGAGATGGAGGAGAAGGACGCTCAAGAGATATTAAAAGCGGGTAAAATTACAGTGGTATTAATAAGATGCAGGATCAGACTAAGAGCGGAAGTTCCAAGGTGTTATAGATGTCTAAATTTCGGTCATATAAAAAGTAGATGCAAGGACATTGATCGGAAAGATTTGTGCTATAAGTGCGGACAAAAAGGGCATATCCTGAAAAATTGTGTACAGGCTCCAAAATGTGTGCTTTGCGAAGAGAAGAAAGTGCAAGCGATTGATCATGTCTCGGGTTCGGATATGTGTAAGGTCTTTCGTGAGGCACTTGAGAAGGTCAAAAGGCGTTTCAATGACTAGCTTCACTCAAGGAAATGTGCATAGGAGTGTGATGGCCGACGATCTCTTAACTCAGAATGTTCAGGAGAGAAAGACCAACGTAGTAATAATAAGTGAACAGTATAGGAATAGAGACATCCCGAACTGGTTTTCTGATGCAACAAATACGGCGGCGATCTGGGTAGTAAGCCCAAACAATAATAAAATCGAAGGCCATGGCAACGATGAAGGTTGTGTTTGGATCAGGTTCACAATTACTAGCTGCTACTTCACACCAAACCAAACAACGCAGCAATACAAAATGAAAATGGAAAAATTAGAACACGTAATAGCGGAAATAAGGGGGAACATAGTAGTGGCTGAATATTTCAATGCTAAAGCCGTAAAATGGGGAGAGCTACTTATCAACAGCAGAGGAAAGCAAATAATGGACATGGTAGCCAGACAAAACCTGCTAGTGTTAAATACAGGGGCAACATCTACATTTCGTCGCGCGGGGTACACAGAAACGATACCAGATATAACACTAGCATCTAGCTAGTAACCTAGCACCTCTTGAATGGCATCCGAAAATGGAAAGTACTAGAGTACTACACTGGTAGCGATCACCAATGCATATCATTCGAGTTACATGCTGCTCCAACAGAGAGGTTGAGAAGTCGATACCTAAATGTTAGATGGAATGTAGAAAAACTAGATCGCAATAAAATGAGGTCGACTTTGAGTAATAGCTTTGAAAGGGTAAGGCAGTTCTCGCAAAATTTAGAAGGCAAAGCAAAAGCAGAAGCGGTGGTTAACTCAGTGATGAAAAGTATTGCACGGGTTTCGAAGTGTCTAGGCCACGGAAAATATGGAGAGAAAATAAGCGCCCTGTATACTGGTGAATGGATGAAATAGCAGAAATAAGGAGGAAATGATTGCACCTACGTCGGGTGGCACAGCGGATCAGAAACAGACCAGAGGCGGCGATTGCATCGATGGAGCGCAAGATAGTAAGAAAACAACTCCGAATTGCCATAAAGAAAAGCCAAATCAAAAAATGGAGAGAATTATGCGAAGAGGTGAATACCGAGCCGTGGGGCTTGGGTTACAAGATTGCAATGAAGAAATTGAAAGCTGGATAGTGCAATGAAAGCAGAAAAAATGGAATTCATTCTAAATGCACTTTTCCCTACACATCCAATAAGAAACTAGGTATATTCAGGGTATATAAATGAGGAAATACCATAACTCACCCTAG
The DNA here is from genome assembly GCA_947095535.1 of Poecilobothrus nobilitatus. Lineage (NCBI taxonomy): Eukaryota > Metazoa > Arthropoda > Insecta > Diptera > Dolichopodidae > Poecilobothrus > Poecilobothrus nobilitatus. Next base: position 89,252,856 of record OX352772.1, read on the forward strand.
GGGAGCTAGAAGCAGCAGCGAGGTCTCTGAGGAACAAGAAAGCACCGATTGGGGCTGCAGATGATCGGGCAGATAAGTAGTTTGGATTTAGGCCGGGGAAATCAACGCTAAATGCTATGCAAACGGTGACAAAAATTGCAGAAGCAGCCGAAAGGGGAAACCACTATTCCAGAAAAATGGTTTTTCTTGTTGCACTGGACGTTAAGAATGCTTTTAACTCAGCGAGGTGGAATGATATGATAGAGGCATTGCAAAATGTATTCCACATACCCACTTATCTGCAAAGAATCTTAGAAGATTACCTTAATGAACGAAGCTTAGTATACAACACTGAAAGCGGAACCAGAAGGAAACAAATCACCGCAGTTGCTGCCCAAGGATCCATCTTAGGATCAGACTTGTGGAACATCGTTTACGATGGATTACTTCGAATAGCGATGCCGGAAGGAACTCTTCTAGTGAGCTATGCAGACGATGTGGAAGCAGTCATCACAGTACGGATTGTGGAAGAGGCACAGTTCAAACTGAACCAAGTCATGAGAAGAGTGTGCAATTGGATGCAACTGCATGGGTTGGAATTAGAAGCAGAAAAAACAGAAATTGTCATCCTAACAAGGAAACGCATTCCGACAATAATTACAATACAAGCTGGCACCCAAACAATAGAGACAAAAGAATCCGCAAAGTACCTGGGGATCATTTTGGACTCAAAACTCATGTTCTGGAAACAAAGAAAACAAGCCGCAGATACGGCAGCGAGGATTACAAATCAAATTAGAATGCTTATGGCGAATATTGGCGGGCCTCAACCAAAGAAAAGGCGGATGATCATTACGGTTGCGCAATCCATATTACTGTACGGGGCTGAGATCTGGGCGGACGCTCTTAACAAAGAGTACTGCAGGAAGCGACTATCGGCTGTACAACGGAGAGAAGCTCTTCGCGTCGCGTGCTCCTATGGAACAATGTCGCATACGGCGGTAACAGTTATCGCGAACGTTAACCCGATTGATCTGCTGGCGCGCGAGCGGAACAGTATTTTCTATAGGGACCCGGGAGCCAGCTAGGAGGAGGCAACGATGGAGGCAAAATCGCTCACCATGGCACAATGGCAACAAAGATGGGGCAATGACCAGAACGGTAGATGGACAGCACGTCTAATTCCTCAGCTAGAAGCTTGTAATAATTGGCAAGACGGAGAAGTCAACTTCTATGTCACACAGTTCTTGTCAGGACATGGATACCTTCATTCGTACCTATTCAAAATGGGTAAAGTAGCCAGCCCGGGGTGCAGACCCTGTAATGCTGTGGAGGATACGGTCTATCACACATTTTCTGAGTGCGGCTTGGCAGAAGAACACAGAAGCTCTTTGGTTGCGGCAAGGCCCCATAACCCCCGAAAACATCGCCGGCGTTATGCTAG
>OX352772.1:89261778-89266778 GCA_947095535.1 Poecilobothrus nobilitatus
TTAAGAGAATGAAATGTATATTAATATATTATTATGTATGTACGTATATTTAAAAAAATTTAAATATTATGTAATTTTCTATTTTAAAAAGTTCAAATTTTAATGTATGTAGTATTTTATGCAGTTATGCACTTATGGCCAAGGTCCATTGGTATGATTTGTGGTACGTATTATCTATATTATTTGGTCATTGAAAGAGTGGCACAGTACAGTACTAACCAAATACTCATTTACAGAGTACAACCAGATAACAGACATGATGTGAGACATAGCAATATTAACAATAACAATATGAAAATTTAAGAGACAGTAAAAAATGTTTGTTCCTTAAATTAAATGTAAATGATTACTTTTTTTTGGTTTATACGATTTTGCTTATGTATGTTGTATATTGTATTGTGGTCAGTGCCAGTCCAGTGGTGAATTTTTTTTAAATTGTTCAACAGCTTCTCTCATTTAAAAGATTTGGAATTTAAAATATTCAAAGATGTTGAAAAAGGTTACTATTACAATTTAGTAAGTATCATAAAATCGATTTCTTTTTGACTGGATCAAGTCTGAATTTTAAAAATGTTAAAGAACAAGTACCTACATATACATACATACCGTATTTACTGAATAATAGATAAATTGTTGCAATGTATGGAGTGCACATTTGAAAGTTTTAGAATTCAAACATTTTTAAAATAATAGGTCTTGCAAAATTTATGAGTTTCAGTTAAGAACTAATACGTAAATACCTATATATTATAATAATTTAAAATAATAATAAATTTTTGAGTTGATTTTATAATAAATTTATTTATGAGAATGAATTTATGAATATGAATTTATGATTTCAAAAAATTTTAATACGTTTTTTGTAATGCAAAAAAAATAATTATATTTTCCGTACTGGAACTCTCTGGCTTTTTACTGTGCCATCTTATTATGCATATAAAAGCGTGCGCCGTAAGTTGTCTACATGAAAATTTTAAAATAATATGTAATTAAAAAAAGTAATTGTAATTATAAAATGTTTTATATGTGACTCTCTTATTAATATATGTATACTTGGCATAATATGTAGTCCAATTTTAAGGATTTGTTTTTAATAATTTAAAAGTTCTTTACATTACTTTACATAGTTCTTGACATCATTTTCTTTAAAGTACTTATTTAGTTTAACGTTTTGTTAATAATAATTTGCGGTTTGCTTAATTGGTAGTACGGCTGTAACACCCAATCCATCCCTGAAACATAACGAATCCTCGCTTACACATCACGAACTCAGACAACAACTTTCGGCTTTCGAAAACGGACAAGATGTACACTATGTAGCTGTATTTTAATCTAGATTTGCTCGATTTTCGAGCAGCGGGCAAATACTAGTTATAATTATTATTCATTATTATTATTATTCATTATTCTTATTATTATTATAATTTTTATGATTATTATTATTATTATTTTTATTATTATTATTATTATTATTATTATTATTATTATTATTATTATTATTATTATTATTATTATTATTATTATCATTATTAGTATTATTATTATTATTGTTATTATTATTGTTATTATTATTATTATTGTTATAATTATTATTATCATAATTATTATTATTATAATTATTATTATTCGTCATTATTTTTATTATTTTTTTAATTATTATTATTATTATTATTGTAATTATTATTATTATTATTTTTAATATTATCATTATTATTATTATAATTATTATTATTATTGTTAAAATTAATTTTTAATTAATTATTATTATTATTATAATTATCATTATTATTACTATTATTATTATTACTATTATTATTATTGTTACTATTATTATTATTATTAGGGGGTAAAATTTGGTACCGGCCCTAGTCCGGAGATTTACCCAACATACCTGCGGGATATGTTAGGTAATGACTATCTGTTAAAGCAGCTCTGCCAAGAAACCCAAATCTCACCTCCTCTAAGGTAGGTAACATAGTTATTTGCCGGGTGCCTTCTGGTAATCTACTTTTGTGGAGCTGACGAGATTGGGTGCATGCGATTGCCTGGCGCAATAACCAGGCCCCTCGGTTGGGATAGGACGAGCGGGTAATGAACGTCGTCTTTCCGTACGGTATTTTCCGCATCGCGGCGATATGTTGCGGGCTCGGGCTAAAAATCCAAGCGCGTCTGTACTCACAATGAGCGGCGACTTGGTCGGTGTCTCTACTCCATAATTGGGCGGCCGAAGTATTAGTGCGGAGGGGAGTTGCTTCGCGAAATTAAAAACAAGGACCGGTTTCTCAGAAATGGCAATGGACAAAACAAAAGGTATATATACCCCAGGTGGTAATTCAATTATGCTGGAAAAGTTATACCCTCTAAGGAGGCCGATCTCATGGATTCTGGGGAGATCATTTATTGCTATATACATCGGAGAATCATCATCAACAGGGAACATCGAGGGACAACAGGAATAAACGAGTTCAACAACAGGAAGCAACAGAGTAGAGAACACCAATAAGCGATCCTTTCAGAAGAGGCGGAAATGTAGCACGGTCGCCGAAGCCTTCATCCAAAGAAGGTAAGTTGAGGACGGAAAACCTTAGAAGCAGAGCCAAACAGGGAGGTATTTCTCCTCCTAACAAGGTTGGAAATACTATCTCAAAAATTAGAGCTCGAGATGGAGGTTTGTTCACTCTACTAAAAAAGGCCGAATAGACCACTGAAGAGCCTGAGGTGACTGAAGAAAAAGAGCTGCTCAAAATATTAGCGGTCGCGGCCAAGATGGTACAAGCAGCCGCAAAGCAGAAAAATATCAACATCGATATTAAGAACGGCCTCATGAGCTTGCAAGAATCCATGGAAGTCATATGGATATGCAGGTGGAAAAAGATGGAGGACAAAGAGAAGCATGTAGCAAAGGTCACTAAAGTAACCAAACATGCTGTAGCAACACCTAGCGAGTGCAAAAGAATGAGAGAGCCAGATAATAGCCCAAGGGCTCGCATGTACACCCCTAGCTTCTAAGAAAGGCAAAGAAGCAGATAATGTTGGGTGGACTGTTTTCGGCATAAAAAGGCAACACAAAAAATCGTGCGCCAATATAGGAACAGACAGCACGCCTGGTAAAAGGAGTCGCCGAGTAGCCAGAGGAGTCGGAAAAAGAGGGGAAGCACTGGTGAAAAGGAGGTAAAAAAGGGAAAAAAAGTTAGCAAGACCAAAGGTGAAGCTATTATAATCCAACCAGCGGAAGGGAAAACGTATGCTGAAATCTTGAAGAAGATAAAAAGTGGCGTCGATCCGCGGACTACAAAAACAGTCATCAAAGGGATCCGCAGAACGCAGAAAGAAGATGTTCTTGTGGAAATGGGCAAAGGATCCGCAGACAACGGGGAATTTAGTGAAGAACTGAAAAGGTTTTGGGGGAAATGGCTGGGGTTAAAAGTTTAACGCCCAAAGCAACGCTCGAGATCCGGAACCTGGATAGCCTAACAACCCCTGAAGAAGTGCGAGGCGCTTTTGACAGAGATCTGAAGAAAAAAGTGTAATGCAGACTGTCCCTTTCAAAACCTAACAGGAGGGAGCAAATCTTAGGCGTAGTGGAGATGGAGGAGAAAGACGCTCAAGAGATATTAAAAGCGGGTAAAATTACAGTGGGATTAATAAGATGCAGGATCAGACTAAGAGCGGAAGTTCCAAGGTGTTATAGATGTCTAAATTTCGGTCATATAAAAAGTAGATGCAAGGACATTGATCCGAAAGGTTTGTGCTATAAGTGCGGACAAAAAGGGCATATCGTGAAAAATTGTGTACAGGCTCCAAAATGTATGCTTTGCGAAGAGAAGAAAGTGCAAGCGAATGACCATGTCTCGGGTTCGGGTACGTGTAAGGTCTTCCGTGAGGCACTTGAGAAGGTCAAAAGGCGTTTCAATGACTAGGTTCACTCAAGGAAATATGCATAGGAGTGTGGTGGCAGACGATCTCTTAACTCAGAATGTTCAGGAGAGAAAGACCGACGTAGTAATAATAAGCGAACAGTATAGGAATAAAGACATCCCGAACTGGTTTTCTGATGCAACAAATACGGCGGCGATCTGGGTAGTAAGCCCAAACAATATTAAAATCGAAAGCCATGGCAACGATGAAGGTTTTGTTTGGATCAGGCAGGCAGTTTGGAGCAGGCTCACAATTATTAGCTGCTACTTCACACCAAACCAAACAACGCAGCAATACAAAATGAAAATGGAAAAATTAGAACACGTAATAGCGGAAATAAGGGGGAACATAGTAGTGGCTGGAAATTTCAATGCTAAAGCCGTAGAATGGGGAGGGCCACATACCAACAGCAGAGGGAAGCACATAATGGACATGGCAGCCAGACAAAACCTGATAGTGTTAAATACAGGGGCACCATCTACATTTCGACGCCCGGGTTACACAGAAACGTTACCAGATATAACACTAGCATCAGTTGACCTCTTGAATAGCATCCAGAAATAGGAAGTACTCGAGGACTACACTGGTAGCGATCACCAATACATATCGTTCGAGTTACATGCTGCTTCGACAGAGAGATTGAGAAGTCGATACCTAAATGTTAGATGGAATGTAGAAAAACTAGATCGCAATAAAATGAGGTCGACTTTGAGTAATAGCTTTGAAAGGGTAAGGCAGTTCTCGCAAAATTTAGAAGGCAAAGCAAAAGCAGAAGCGGTGGTTAACTCAGTGATGAAAAGTATTGCACGGGTTTCGAAGCGTCTAGGCCACGGAAAATATGGAGAGAAAATAAGCGCCCTGTGTACTGGTGAATGGATGAAATAGCAGAAATAAGGAGGAAATGATTGCACCTACGTCGGGTGTCACAGCGGATCAGAAACACACCAGATTGCATCGATGGAGCACAAGATAGTAAGAAAACAACTCCGAATTGCCATAAAGAAAAGCAAAATCAAAAAATGGAGAGAATTATGCGAAGCGGTGAATACCGAGGCGTGGGGTTTGGGGTACAAGGTTGCAAT
>OX352772.1:89279278-89284278 GCA_947095535.1 Poecilobothrus nobilitatus
TTGATAATTATGTAAATGAAAAGTTTCAGAAGCTCTTTATATAGTACATATATTTTTATGTTGGAATGTTTTATATTTTGTAAATTTGATAGTATAAATTATAGATACAGTGTCTATTTTTTTTAACCACCAAATGCATATATGTACATACATTACATATGTAAGTATGGATTTGATTTTATTTAAACTAAAACGTTTACTCAGAGGCATGTGCGTAGTCATTCATAAATTTGACAATATAATTAAAAAAAAAAAAATCAGAAAATAAAATTTTTAAAAAAAATTGATTCTATTTTGATTTACAATATGTAAAGACGTATGTATGCATGTAAAATAAGAATAAAAAAAAAACTTTTTTTCTACTTCTTAATATCTCGAATCATCGAATGTATGTATGTAACAACACGTGGTTACAACATGATTACATAACGTCATCTCATAATATTCATACATACATATTATGTAAGTATGCGCTTTCGGCTTAAACTTAAATTTCATGCTTAAACCAACAACAATAAATTTGAAACGTTTTATTAAATGTGAATGTATATGTTTGTTTATATATGCATGCATATTATATTTACGTTCAAAACGAATACGGTTCTATTAATAAATAGAAATTTTTAATTTAAAAAAAAATAATTTTGTTGTCTGTAGTAGGATGATACATATACGTACACATGTATTTTGTAAAAACAACAATAAAAATTTTAGCGTACAGGAATAATATCAATAACATGAGAGTAGAATTTAGAACTTACAGTTTTAGTACTAAACTAATTAATATTTTATGTTAAGAAATATTTAAGAGAATGAAATGTATATTAATATATTATTATGTATGTACGTATATTTAAAAAAATTTAAATATTATGTAATTTTATATTTTAAAAAGTTCAAATTTTAATGTATGTAGTATTTTATGCAGTTATGCACTTATGGCCAAGGTCCATTGGTATGATTTGTGGTACGTATTATCTATATTATTTGGTCATTGAAAGAGTGGCACAGTACAGTACTAACCAAATACTCATTTACAGAGTACAACCAGATAACAGACATGATGTGAGACATAGCAATATTAACAATAACAATATGAAAATTTAAGAGACAGTAAAAAATGTTTGTTCCTTAAATTAAATGTAAATGATTACTTTTTTTTGGTTTATACGATTTTGCTTATGTATGTTGTATATTGTATTGTGGTCAGTGCCAGTCCAGTGGTGAATTTTTTTTAAATTGTTCAACAGCTTCTCTCATTTAAAAGATTTGGAATTTAAAATATTCAAAGATGTTGAAAAAGGTTACTATTACAATTTAGTAAGTATCATAAAATCGATTTCTTTTTGACTGGATCAAGTCTGAATTTTAAAAATGTTAAAGAACAAGTACCTACATATACATACATACCGTATTTACTGAATAATAGATAAATTGTTGCAATGTATGGAGTGCACATTTGAAAGTTTTAGAATTCAAACATTTTTAAAATAATAGGTCTTGCAAAATTTATGAGTTTCAGTTAAGAACTAATACGTAAATACCTATATATTATAATAATTTAAAATAATAATAAATTTTTGAGTTGATTTTATAATAAATTTATTTATGAGAATGAATTTATGAATATGAATTTATGATTTCAAAAAATTTTAATACGTTTTTTGTAATGCAAAAAAAATAATTATATTTTCCGTACTGGAACTCTCTGGCTTTTTACTGTGCCATCTTATTATGCATATAAAAGCGTGCGCCGTAAGTTGTCTACATGAAAATTTTAAAATAATATGTAATTAAAAAAAGTAATTGTAATTATAAAATGTTTTATATGTGACTCTCTTATTAATATATGTATACTTGGCATAATATGTAGTCCAATTTTAAGGATTTGTTTTTAATAATTTAAAAGTTCTTTACATTACTTTACATAGTTCTTGACATCATTTTCTTTAAAGTACTTATTTAGTTTAACGTTTTGTTAATAATAATTTGCGGTTTGCTTAATTGGTAGTACGGCTGTAACACCCAATCCATCCCTGAAACAGAACGAATCCTCGCTTACACATCACGAACTCAGACAACAACTTTCGGCTTTCGAAAACGGACAAGATGTACACTATGTAGCTGTATTTTAATCTAGATTTGCTCGATTTTCGAGCAGCGGGCAAATACTAGTTATAATTATTATTCATTATTATTATTATTCATTATTCTTATTATTATTATAATTTTTATGATTATTATTATTATTATTTTTATTATTATTATTATTATTATTATTATTATTATTATTATTATTATTATTATTATTATTATTATTATTATTATTATCATTATTAGTATTATTATTATTATTGTTATTATTATTGTTATTATTATTATTATTGTTATAATTATTATTATCATAATTATTATTATTATAATTATTATTATTCGTCATTATTTTTATTATTTTTTTAATTATTATTATTATTATTATTATTGTAATTATTATTATTATTATTTTTAATATTATCATTATTATTATTATAATTATTATTATTATTGTTAAAATTAATTTTTAATTAATTATTATTATTATTATAATTATCATTATTATTACTATTATTATTATTACTATTATTATTATTGTTACTATTATTATTATTATTAGGGGGTAAAATTTGGTACCGGCCCTAGTCCGGAGATTTACCCAACATACCTGCGGGATATGTTAGGTAATGACTATCTGTTAAAGCAGCTCTGCCAAGAAAACCAAATCTCACCTCCTCTAAGGTAGGTAACATAGTTATTTGCCGGGTGCCTTCTGGTAATCTACTTTTGTGGAGCTGACGAGATTGGGTGCATGCGATTGCCTGGCGCAATAACCAGGCCCCTCGGTTGGGATAGGACGAGCGGGTAATGAACGTCGTCTTTCCGTACGGTATTTTCCGCATCGCGGCGATATGTTGCGGGCTCGGGCTAAAAATCCAAGCGCGTCTGTACTCACAATGAGCGGCGACTTGGTCGGTGTCTCTACTCCATAATTGGGCGGCCGAAGTATTAGTGCGGAGGGGAGTTGCTTCGCCAAATTAAAAACAAGGACCGGTTTCTCAGAAATGGCAATGGACAAAACAAAAGGTATATATACCCCAGGTGGTAATTCAGTTATGCTGGAAAAGTTATACCCTCTAAGGAGGCCGATCTCATGGATTCTGGGGAGATCATTTATTGCTATATACATCGGAGAATCATCATCAACAGGGAACATCGAGGGACAACAGGAATAAACGAGTTCAACAACAGGAAGCAACAGAGTAGAGAACACCAATAAGCGATCCTTTCAGAAGAGGCGGAAATGTAGCACGGTCGCCGAAGCCTTCATCCAAAGAAGGTAAGTTGAGGACGGAAAACCTTAGAAGCAGAGCCAAACAGGGAGGTATTTCTCCTCCTAACAAGGTTGGAAATACTATCTCAAAAATTAGAGCTCGAGATGGAGGTTTGTTCACTCTACTAAAAAAGGCCGAATAGACCACTGAAGAGCCTGAGGTGACTGAAGAAAAAGAGCTGCTCAAAATATTAGCGGTCGCGGCCAAGATGGTACAAGCAGCCGCAAAGCAGAAAAATATCAACATCGATATTAAGAACGGCCTCATGAGCTTGCAAGAATCCATGGAAGTCATATGGATATGCAGGTGGAAAAAGATGGAGGACAAAGAGAAGCATGTAGCAAAGGTCACTAAAGTAACCAAACATGCTGTAGCAACACCTAGCGAGTGCAAAAGAATGAGAGAGCCAGATAATAGCCCAAGGGCTCGCATGTACACCCCTAGCTTCTAAGAAAGGCAAAGAAGCAGATAATGTTGGGTGGACTGTTTTCGGCAGAAAAAGGCAACACAAAAAATCGTGCGCCAATATAGGAACAGACAGCACGCCTGGTAAAAGGAGTCGCCGAGTAGCCAGAGGAGTCGGAAAAAGAGGGGAAGCACTGGTGAAAAGGAGGTAAAAAAGGGAAAAAAAGTTAGCAAGACCAAAGGTGAAGCTATTATAATCCAACCAGCGGAAGGGAAAACGTATGCTGAAATCTTGAAGAAGATAAAAAGTGGCGTCGATCCGCGGACTACAAAAACAGTCATCAAAGGGATCCGCAGAACGCAGAAAGAAGATGTTCTTGTGGAAATGGGCAAAGGATCCGCAGACAACGGGGAATTTAGTGAAGAACTGAAAAGGTTTTGGGGGAAATGGCTGGGGTTAAAAGTTTAACGCCCAAAGCAACGCTCGAGATCCGGAACCTGGATAGCCTAACAACCCCTGAAGAAGTGCGAGGCGCTTTTGACAGAGATCTGAAGAAAAAAGTGTAATGCAGACTGTCCCTTTCAAAACCTAACAGGAGGGAGCAAATCTTAGGCGTAGTGGAGATGGAGGAGAAAGACGCTCAAGAGATATTAAAAGCGGGTAAAATTACAGTGGGATTAATAAGATGCAGGATCAGACTAAGAGCGGAAGTTCCAAGGTGTTATAGATGTCTAAATTTCGGTCATATAAAAAGTAGATGCAAGGACATTGATCCGAAAGGTTTGTGCTATAAGTGCGGACAAAAAGGGCATATCGTGAAAAATTGTGTACAGGCTCCAAAATGTATGCTTTGCGAAGAGAAGAAAGTGCAAGCGAATGACCATGTCTCGGGTTCGGGTACGTGTAAGGTCTTCCGTGAGGCACTTGAGAAGGTCAAAAGGCGTTTCAATGACTAGGTTCACTCAAGGAAATATGCATAGGAGTGTGGTGGCAGACGATCTCTTAACTCAGAATGTTCAGGAGAGAAAGACCGACGTAGTAATAATAAGCGAACAGTATAGGAATAAAGACATCCCGAACTGGTTTTCTGATGCAACAAATACGGCGGCGATCTGGGTAGTAAGCCCAAACAATATTAAAATCGAAAGCCATGGCAACGATGAAGGTTTTGTTTGGATCAGGCAGGCAGTTTGGAGCAGGCTCACAATTATTAGCTGCTACTTCAC
>OX352772.1:89291778-89306778 GCA_947095535.1 Poecilobothrus nobilitatus
CTATATACATCGGAGAATCATCATCAACAGGGAACATAGAGAGACAACAGGAATAAACCAGTTCAACAACAGGAAGTAACAGAGTAGAGAACACCAATAAGCGATCCTTTTAGAAGAGGCGGAAATGTCGCATGGTCGCCGAAGCCTTCATTCAAAGAAGGTAAGTTGAGGACGGAAAACCTCAGAAGCAGAGCCAAACAGGGAGGTCGTTCTCCTCCTAACAAGGTTGGAAATACTATCTCAAAAATTAGAGCTCGAGATGGAGGTTTGTTCACTCTACTAAAACAGGCCGAATAGACCACTGAAGAGCCTGAGGTGACTGAAGAAAAAGAGCTGCTCAAAATACATGTAGTCGCGGCCAAGATGGTACAAGCAGCCGCAAAGCAGAAAAATATCAACATGGATATTAGGAACGGCCTCATGACCTTGCAAGAATCCATGGAAGTCATATGGATATGCAGGAGGAAAAAGATGGAGGAAAAGAGAAGCATGTAGCAAAGGTCACTAAAGTAACCAAACATGCTGTAGCAACACCTAGCGAGTGCAAAAGAATGAGAGAGCCAGATAATAGCCCAAGGGCTCGCATGTACACCCCTAGCTTCTAAAAAAGGCAAAGAAGCAGATGATGTTGGGTGGACTGTTTTCGGCAGAAAAAGGCAACACCAAAAATCGTGCGCCAATATAGGAACAGACAGCACGTCTGGTAAAAGGAGTCGCCGAGTAGCCAAAGGAGTCGGAAAAAGAGGGGAAGCACTGGTGAAAAGGAGGTAAAAAAGGGAAAAAAAGTTATCAAGACCAAAGGTGAAGCTATTATAATCAAACCAGCGGAAGGGAAAACGTATGCCGAAATCTTGAAGGAGATAAAAGGTGGCGTCGATCCGAGGACTACAAAAACAGTCATCAAAAAGATCCGCAGAACGCAGAAAGGAGATGTTCTTATGGAAATGAGCAAAGGATTCGTAGACAACGGGGAATTTAGTGAAGAACTGAAAAGGTCTTGGGGGAAATGGCTGGGGTTAAAAGTTTAACGCCCAAAGCAACGCTCGAGATCCGGGACCTGGATTGCCTAACAACCCCTGAAGAAGTGCGAGGCGCTTTTAACAGAGATCTGAAGAAAAAAGTGTAATGCAGACTGTCGCTTTCAAAACCTAACAGGAGAGAGCAAATCTTAGGCGTAGTGGAGATGGAGGAGAAAGACGCTCAAGAGATATTAAAAGCGGGTAAAATTACAGTGGGATTAATAAGATGCAAGTACAGACTAAGAGCGCAAGTTCCAAGGTATTATAGATGTCTAAATTTCGGTCATACAAAAAGTAGATGCAAGGACATTGATCGGAAAGATTTGTGCTATAAGTGCGGGCAAAAAGGGCATATCGTGAAAAATTGTGTACAGGCTCCAAAATGTGTGCTTTGCGAAGAGAAGAAAGTGCAAGCGAATGACCATGTCTCGGGTTCGGGTACGTGTAAGGTCTTCCGTGAGGCACTTGAGAAGGTCAAAAGACGTTTCAATGACTAGGTTCACTCAAGGAAATATGCATAGGAGTGTGGTGGCAGACGATCTCTTAACTCAGAATGTTCAGGAGAGAAAGACCGACGTAGTAATAATAAGCGAACAGTATAGGAATGGAGACATCCCGAACTTGTTTTCTGGTGCAACAAATACGGCGGCGATCTGGGTAGTAAGCCCAAACAATATTAAAATCGAAAGCCATGGCAACGATGAAGGTTTTGTTTGGATCAGGCAGGCAGTTTGGAGCAGGCTCACAATTATTAGCTGCTACTTCACACCAAACCAAACAACGCAGCAATACAAAATGAAAATGGAAAAATTAGAAGACGTAATAGCGGAAATAAGGGGGAACATAGTAGTGGCTGGATATTTCAATGCTAAAGCCGTAGAATGGGGAGAGCCACATACCAACAGCAGAGGGAAGCACATAATGGACATGGCAGCCAGACAAAACCTGATAGTGTTAAATACAGGGGCACCATCTACATTTCGACGCCCGGGTTACACAGAAACGGTACCAGATATAACACTAGCATCAGTTGACCTATTGAGTGGCATCCGGAAATGGGAAGTACTCGAGGACTACACTGGTAGCGTTCACCAATACATATCATTCGAGTTACATGCTGCTCCGACAGAGAGATTGAGAAGTCGAGACCTAAATGATAGATGGAATGTGGAAAAACTTGATCGCAATAAAATGAGGTTGGCTTTGAGTAATAGCCTTGAAAGAGTAAGGCAGGTCTCGGAAAATTTAAAGGGCAGAGTAAAAGCAGAAGCGGTGGTTAGCTCAGTGATGAACAGCATTGCACGGGCCTGCGAAGTATCTAAGCCAATAATAATTATAATAATAATAAGGGCCCTGTATACTGGTGGACGAATGAAATAGCAGAAATACGGAGGAAATGCTTGCACCTACGTCGGGTGGCACAGCAGAAACAGACAAAAAAGCAGCACAGAAACAGACCAGAGGCGGCGACTGCATCGATGGAGCACAAGATGGTAAGAAAACAACTCCGAATTGCCATAAAGAAAAGCAAAATCAAAAAATGGAGAGAATTATGCGAAGAGGTGAAAACCGAGCCGTGGGGTTTGGGTTACAAGATTGCAATGAAGAAATTGCAAGCTCCAGCAGCTGATAGTGCAACGACAGCAGAAAAAATGGAATTCATTGTAGATGCGCGTTTCCCCACACATACAATAAAAAACGAGATATATTCAGGGTATATAAATGGTATATATAACGCATTTCGACAATAATTACAATACAAGCTGGCACCCAAACAATAGAGACAAAAGAATCCGCAAAGTACCTGGGGATCATTTTGGACTCAAAACTCACGTTCTGGAAACAAATAAAACAAGCCGCAGATAAGGCAGGGAGGATTAAAAATTAAATTAGCATGCTTATGGCGAATATTGGCGGGCCTCAACCAAAGAAAAGGCGGCTGATCATTACCGTTGCGCAATCCATATTACTGTTCGGGGCTGAGATCTGGGCGGACGCTCTTAACAAAGAGTACTGCAGGAAGCGACTATCGGCTGTACAACGGAGAGAAGCTCTTCGCGTCGCGTGCTCCTATGGAACAATGTCGCATACGTCAGTAACAGTTATCGCGAACGTTATCCCGATTAATCTGCTGGCGCGCGAGCGGAACAGCATTTTCAATAAGGACCCGGGAACCAGCAAGGAGGAGGCAACGATGAAGGCAAGATCGCTCATCATGGCACAATGGCAACAAAGATGGGACAATGACCGGAACGGTACATGGACAGCACGTCTAATTCCTCAGCTAGAAGCTTGGAATAATCGGCAACACGGAGAAGTCAACTTCTATGTCACACAGTTCTTGTCAGGACATGGGTACTTTCGTTCGTACCTATTCAAAATGGGTAAAGTAGCCAGCCCGGGGTGCAGACCCTGTAATGCTGTGGAGGACACGGATTTTTTGAGTGCGGCTTGGCAGAAGAATACAGAAGCTCTTTGGTTGCGGCAATAGGGCCTATAACCCCAGAAAACATCGTCGGCGTTATGCTAGAAAGCGAAGAGCAGTGGGATGCAGTAGCAGTTTATATAGAAGCAGTGCTGAGGAAGAAAAAACTAAAATATCTGGAAGATTGATGAAACTTAAATAAGGATCACCGAAAAAAAAATGAAAATAGCATGATCCAACCTGAAGTAATGCGAGAGCGGTTCCAGACTGGAATTCATCGTGGGAGCGGAGTCGGGTGTTTTTTGGTGAGTGACCCAGAGAGCTGAGAGCTTCAATTTAACATTACGGGAGTCTCACAGTCTTTTAGAGTGCGGACGCTCTAAAAGCTCTTTAAAAAGATTTTTCACCCCTCGCGAAAAGAAAAAAAAAAAAATTATTATAATTATTATTATTTTTATTATTATTATAATGCATTATTATAATTAGTTTTATTATTATTATTATTGTTATTATTATTTTTATTATTATTATTATTATTATTATTGTTATTATTATTATTATTATTATTATTATTATTATTATAATTTTTAATATTATTATTATTATTTTTATTATTATTATTTTTATCATTATTAGTGTTATTATTATTATTATTGTTATTATTATTATTGTTATTATTATTATTATAATTATTATTGATATTATTATTTTTATTTTCATTATTATCATTATTATTATTATTATTATTATTATCATTATTATTATTACTTTTATTGATTGGTTAGTTGGTGTGAGTGGCTGGCCACCACCGCTCCTGGCAGTGACTCCAATTAGCGCGTTAGCGCCGTTTTGCTACCACTTCCTTGACCAGAAGGCTTATAATAGGGCTATATTAGTTTAATTATAGATCCATTTCGTTGCGTTAAGAAACCTTACCGTTTCTGCAGGTTGCTTAACCGCTAGATCACTAAGATCGTTGAAGACGTTGGCCAGACTTTCCTGGCCGTACAGCATGTGGCTAGTTCGTTGCACCTTCTATTTGCTAAGAACAAAAAGTGGAGTAAGATATCTCTCTTAACGCTGTTTAGCGATGGCTCTGCCTGTTCCGCCAGTGAAGCATTTAGGCTGGAACCCCCCCTTGCTAACTCATCAGCATGTTCATTTCCTGCGATGTTCTTATGTCCCGGAACCCACAGTAATGTAACATTAAATTGATTACTTACATTCTTAAGCTCGTCAAAGCATTTTCTGACGAGCTTAGATGTTATTATTGCAGAGTTTTTGCTGTTTGGCTTTCTGTAACTATTGCAATGCTTCCTCCCAGAGAAGAATTGTTCCCTAGTATTTGGCATGCTTTCAAGATTCCTAGCATTTCAACTTGAAATACACTCGCTTTATCTGGCAGACGGAAAGCATGTTCTATTTTTAGTGATTCTGAATAGACCCACATTAACACCATACTCCATCTTTGAACCATCAGTGAAGAGTGCGGTGTCAATTTCTCCCAAGGGGTTTTTCTGTTTCCATTCCCTTCTTGATGGAATATTGACTTTAAAGTTCTTGCTAATTTTCAAACTTGGCATTACGTAGTCTGTGGAATCTGGCAGATCATGATATATCGAGCTTAGAATACTGCTGTGTCCATAGGGTTCTGCACGCCAGTATCCATTCTCTCGAAGTCTGATTGCACTACAACAGGCTAGAAATTTAATATGAAGGTCAGTCGGGAGAAGGTATAGAAGTGCATCCAGTGCATTACTTGGCGTTGACCTTAACGCACCCGTAATACTTACACATGCACCCCTCTGTACTCTACCAAGCTTGGTACGAATATACTCCTTCTCCAGCGCTGGCCACCACACTAGTGACCCGTAGGTAAGGATGGGGCGTACTATAGCTGTGTACATCCATAAAGCCATTCTTGGCTTTAATTCCCATTTTTTACCGAACATTTTCCTACAAGAATACAGGGTTACATAGGCCTTTTTGGCTCTTTCTTTGGTATTAGCTTTCCATTTCAATTTTGGGTCAAGTATTACTCCTAGGTATTTAACATTCGAGGCTAGATTCAGATACACACCATCCAATTTTGGCTTTGTGAATTCTGGAATCTTGGTTCTGGTTGTAAATAACATTAGTTCTGTTTTACTCGGATTGATACGTAGGCCACAACCTTTAGCCCATCCACCAACCCTGGTTAAAGCTCTTTCCATAATTCCACTAATTATATTAAGATACTTCCCAGACACCAATACTGCTAGATCATATGCGTATGCGATGGCTTTGATTCCCTCATCCCGAAGGTCTTTAAGAATTCTGTTCCTTACTAAAAGCCACAGTAGTGGTGATAGCACCCCACCTTGGGGTGTACCCCTGCTTACTCTTCTAGTAATCTTATGGTTGCCGAGTTCCGACTGAATCTCTCTTGATTGCAACATATTAATGATCCACTGTCTAAGGGCATTTTCTACCCCTAGATTTACCAGTGAATCCTGTATAGCCGATACATGAATATTGTTGAAGGCACCTTCTATGTCTAGAAAGGTGGCCAATGTATATTCTTTGTATTGTATCGATTGCTCAACGCTCCGTACTAATTCACTTACTGCCGTCTCGGTTGACTTGCCTTTACAGTAAGCATGTTGATACTTACATAGTGGAGTACTCTCTAGTACTCTTCGAAGTTCTAACTCTGGTGCTCTTTCGAGAGTTTTCAGTACGAAGGATGATAGACTTATCGGTCTAAAGTCCTTAGCGGTTTCATGACCTCTTTTTCCAACCTTTGGTATAAAGACCACCTTCACCCGACTCCATAGCAGAGGAATATGGCCTAGCAAGAGGCTACTTTTGAATAGTTCCGTGATTAAGGGAACCACAGGTATGGAGAAAAATTATCAATTGCCCAGGCAACCTTTCGCTCCGTTATAACTGAGTTGACCCATTCATCAGGGCCTCTTCCGACCTTTGTCTCAACCGCTTGGTTGATCACATGAGCGTCCTTTGTGCACCCTGGAAAATTAGTACGCACTAAAAGATCTAGGGTTTCAGCGGTTGAGTCAGTCCATGTTCCTTCCACCGTTCTAAGGAAGGATGGATTGGAATGTTCTTTGGATAAGACTCTAGTAAGTCTAGCTGAGTCCCTAGTCTTCTCTATGGATTCACTATAATCTTTCCATGACCGTGTCTTGGCCAATCGGATTTCTCTCTTATATTTCCTAAGTTGGTCCTTGTAGAGTTGCCAATTATTCTGTTTATAGCAGATGTTATAGGCATCTCTAGTCTCCTTCCTTAGGTTAGTTAAATCCTCGTTCCACCAAACCGGGAAGGTTTTTTTAATACGTTTGACAGGACATGACACCTTAAATGAGACTTCCATGGCCTTTGTAAACATGTTAGTCCTCTTTGCTAACTCATTCTTATTCACAATATCTGAGTTAGCTACTACCAAGAGTTTTTTTGTTGCTATCTTTCTGAACTTTCTCCAGTTAGTAGCTCTAGGATTTCTATAGGGCTGGGGATTCTCAGGCTTATGATTGACATTGAAGAGTATCCAGCTGTGATCTCTTTTCCGATACTCTCCATTTTTCTATTTTTAGGACTTCATCGGTACCTATACATGTAATATCTATCACATCCGCCCAGCCCGAAAAACTATCCGAGCTTGGGAATGTGAATGTGGATGTACTTCCCCTGTTGCATATATGAAGGTTAGCGTTTAGAATAAAATCGAACAATGATTCACCTCGTTCATTTGTTTCCGAGCTTCCCCATATGATATGCCGAGCAGTACCATCGCAGCCCACAATCAGCTGGCCACCTGTGGCACTTACCAACCGCTGTAAGCGGGGGGGTGGAGCGTGTTCATCATGTGGCATGTACACAGAACTTATGTACATGCTCACATCGTTCTTCATCTCCAGTTTGACAACTATCAAATCTTCGTAACTGAAATTAGAACAGAGATGTGCATTGATGTGTTTTTTTACCAGAATACAAGTTCTTGGCTTACCTTTTTCTAAACCTACATTCTTGTAGAATAGATTGTAGTTGCCGTTGTTTAACCCCCTGATCCTGGAGGCGTTAACCCATGGCTCCTGAATGAGGGCTATGTCGAGGTCCTCCTCTACAAGAAGGACCAGCAGATTATCCGAGGCACACTTTGAGTGCTTTAGATTAATCTGCACCACCCGTATCGTTTGTTCCACTGGCTGCTTCTGCTGCAGACTCTCTGTCGACTGACATTTCTTCTAGCAACCCGTTCACCTCGTCAAGGTAGTCTACGTCTGGACTACCTGACTTAAATATTTTCAGTTTGGTATGATGTATACCAAACCTTAGCTTGTTCCCCAGTTTCTCCAGGGGTTCGAGACTCTCTTCGCTGACAAGAAGGAGAAATGATATACTGTTCTTCAACAGTTCTTCGGATGATTTCTCCTTCACTATCACCGACCAGTTCCCCATTGGAACTGTCGGGTTATGGATTCGCAGGCACTCGAAAAGCTTTTCCCCGCTTATCTCCATCCTAGGCAATCAGATGCGGGCTCTAGGTCGTCTTGGGATTTCGCTAGCTGGGATTAGGCCAATTTTGGCTTCCTCCCAAGCATCGCCTAGCTTAGCGATGCTGCTGCTAAAGGAATCCAAAGAGAACTGATCCTCGCATCGGATTACCCTGTAGCTCCTGACTATTTCGGATGAATCAAAGCACGGAACAGTCCCTCCAGCCCCTCCTAGAATGTGCTCATTCACCATTTCGGACAACCTCACCTCAAGTTTAACCCACAGATCGCTTGATACTTTACGATCTGTGGCTTTTTCGTTGACAACTGCAACACATAAACCATCTTTTACAATATCATTGTAATTTTTATGTGCTGCAGCTTTCGAACTGCTGTGGAGACGCGTTCTCGGCACCTTAGTTCTCTCTGTACTCGGACTGGGTACATCTTTCGACCTATTTTTTTCCGAGGACGCGTCTTTACCTGAGTTCCACGACTCATACGCTCGCACAACCTCACTGGATCGCCTTTTGTCCTCTAGATCCCTTTCGTGGTCAACACCTTTGGCTTCATTTTGGGCTATCTTGCCCAATATGAATTTAACCTTCTCGTATTGTTTCCTGAAAGCGGATCCGAGGCCTCTATTGATTTTGCTCATTGTAGTGGGAGTACCGCTCTTAGTACTTCCACTACCACTAACCCCTGATGGTTTTGGAGCACTCTGGCTGGTGCTTCCTTCATCAACACTAGGCCCTGATGGTTTTGCAGCACTTTGGCTGGTGCTTCCTCCACCAACAGGTGTTTGGCTGATTATTCGAGGAACCCGGCTGGTACCTGGTTTGATGTCTACAGGGGTACTATGACTGGTACCAATAATTGTCTCTTGGCTGGAGGCAAGTAACTCATCCTCAGAAGATGAGTTTGTGTTTTTTTGAATTTTTGAACTTTTTATTTTGTTCCCACGAGTATGGCGGGGAATAACGGTCGACATATGCAGAGCTCCCGTACATATGCAAGACTAATTACAATGGGGTGGCACCTGGTGCCCCAAGGAGAAGGTTAGCGATACCACATTTATACACCTGGTACTATGCAGCCCTCGGCACGGTTTTCTTTCAAACCTTGGCTTGAGTGTACATCTATAATAAGCCATTGACCTGTATCCAAAAAATATTGAAGAATTTGAGGATTGCAGGTAACATTACACGGGTACACCGCTTGGAGGAGTATAGATGATTAACCGTATTATTAAAATTATTATTATTATTTTTATTATAATTATTATTCATTATTATTATTATTCATTATTCTTATTATTATTATTATCATTATTAGTATTATTATTATTATTATTGTTATTATTATTGCTATTATTATTATTGTTATAATTATTATTATTATCATTATTATTATTATTATTATTATTACTATTATAATTATTATTATTATTAGTATTATTATTATTATTATAATTATTATTATTATTCATTATTATTATTATTATTATTATTGTTATTATTATTATTTTTTTATTATCATTATTATTGTTATTATAATTATTATTATTATTATTATTACTATTATTATTATTATGATTATTATTATTGTAATTATTATTATTATTAATATCATTATTATTATTATTATTTTTATAATTATTATTATTATTCATTATTGTTATTATTATTGATATTATTATTATTATTATTTTTATTATCATCATTATTATTATTATTACTATAATTATTATTATTCGTTATTATTATTATTTTTTTTATTATTATTATTATTGTAATTATTATTATTATTATTTTTATTATTATCATAATTATTATTATTATTATAATTATTATTATTATTCATTATTATTATTATTGTTAAAATTAATTTTTAATTAATTATTATTATTATTATAATTATAATTATTATTATTATTACTATTATTATTATTATTATCATTGTTTTTGTAATTATTATTATTATTATAATTATTATTATCATTATTATTATTATTATTACTATTATTATTATTATTATTATTATTATTATCATTATTATTATTATTATTATTATTATTATTATTATTATTATTATTATTATTATTATTATTATTATTATTATTATTATTATTATTATTATTATTATTATTATTATTATTATTATTATTATTATTATTATTATTATTATTATTATCATTATTATTACTATTATTATTATTATTATTATTGGGGGGCAAAATTTGTTACCGGCCCTAGTTCGGAGGTATACTCAACATACCTGCGGGATATGCTAGGTAATGCGGATCTGTTAAAGCAGCTCTGCCAAGAAACCCAAATCTCACCTCCTCGAAGGTGGGTAACATAGTTATCTGCCGGGTGCCCTCTGGTAATCTGGTACTTTTGTAGAGCTGACGAGATTGGGTGCATGCGATTGCCTGGCGCAATAACCAGGCCCCTCGGTTGGGATAGAACGAGCGGGTAATGAACGTTGTGTTTCCGTCCGGTATTTATCGCGTCGCGGTGATATGTTGCGGGCTCGGGCTAAAAATCCAGCGCGTCTATACTCACAATGAGCGGCGACTTGGTCGGCGTCTGTACTCCATAATGAGGTGGCCGAAGTATTAGTGCGGAGGGGACTTGCTTCGCGAAATTAAAAACAAGGACCGGTTTATCAGAAAATGGCAATGGACAAAATAAAAGGTATATATACCCCAGGTGGTAATTCAGTTATGCTGGAAAACCCACCATCTAAGGAGACCGATCTCATGGACTCTGGGAAATCATTTATTGCTATATACATCGGAGAATCATCATCAACAGGGAACATCGAGGGACAACAGGAATCAACAGAGCAGAGAACACCAATAAGCGATCCATTCAGAGGAGGTGGAAATGTAGCACGGTCGCCGAAGCCTCTTCCAAAGAAGGTAAGTTGAGGACGGAAAACCTCAGAAGCAGCGCCAAACTGGGAGGTATTTCTCCGCCTAACAAGGTTGGAAATACTATCTCAAAAATTAGAGCTCGAGATGGAGGTTTGTTCACTCTACTAAAAAAGGCCGAATAGACCACTGAAGAGCCTGAGGCGACTGAAGAAAAAGAGCTGCTCAAAATACAAGAGGTCGCGGCCAAGATGGTACAACCAACCGCAAAGCAGAAAAATATCAACATGGATATTAAGAACGGCCTCATGAGCTTGCAAGAATCCATGGAAGTCATATGGATATGCAGGAGGAAAAAGATGGAGGACAAAGAGAAGCATGTAGCAAAGGTCACTAAAGTAACCAAACATGCTGTAGCAACACCTAGCGAGTGCAAAAGAATGAGAGAGCCAGATAATAGCCCAAGGGCTCGCATGTACACCCTAGCTTCTAAAAAAGGCAAAGAAGCAGATAATGTTGGGCGGACTGTTTTCGGCAAAAAAAAGCAACACCAAAAATCGAGCGCCAATATAGGAACAGACAGCACGCCTGGTAAAAGGAGTCGCCGAGTAGCCAAAGGAGTCGGAAAAAGAGGGGAAGCACTGGTGAAAAGAAGGTAAAAAAGGGAAAAAAAGTTATCAAGACCAAAGGTGAAGCTATTATAATCAAACCAGCGGAAGGGAAAACGTATGCCGAAATCTTGAAAAAGATGAAGGGAGGCGTCGATCCGGGGACTACAAAAACAGTCATTAAAGGGATCCGCAGAACGCAGAAAGGAGATGTTCTTATGGAAATAAGCAAAGGATTCGCAGACAACGGGGAATTTAGTGAAGAACTGAAAAGGTCTTGGGGGAAATGGCTGGGGTTAAAAGTTTAACGCCCAAAGCAACGCTCAAGATCCGGGACCTGGATAGCCTAAAAACCCCTGAAGAAGTGCGAGGCGCTTTTGACAGAGATCTGAAGAAAAAAGTGTAATGCAGACTGTCGCTTTCAAAACCTAACAGGAGAGAGCAAATCTTAGGCGTAGTGGAGATGGAGGAGAAAGACGCTCAAGAGATACTAAAAGCAGGTAAAATTACAGTGGCATTAATAAGATGCAAGATCAGACTAAGAGCGCAAGTTCCAAGGTATTATAGATGTCTAAATTTCGGTCATATAAAAAGTAGATGCAAGGACATTGATCGGAAAGATTTGTGCTATAAGTGCGGACAAAAAGGGCATATCGTGAAAAATTGTGTACAGGCTCCAAAATGTGTGCTTTGCGAAGAGAAGAAAGTGCAAGCGAATGACCATGTCTCGGGTTCGGGTACGTGTAAGGTCTTCCGTGAGGCACTTGAGAAGGTCAAAAGGCGCTTCAATGACTAGGTCCACTCAAGGAAATATGCATATGTGTGGTGGCAGACGATCTCTTAACTCAGAATGTTCAGGAGAGAAAGACCGACGTAGTAATAATAAGTGAACAGTATAGGAATAGAGACATCCCGAACTGGTTTTCTGATGCAACAAATACGGCGGCGATCTGGGTAGTAAGCCCAAACAATATTAAAATCGAAAGCCATGGCAACGATGAAGGTTTTGTTTGGATCAGGCAGGCAGTTTGGAGCAGGCTCACAATTATTAGCTGCTACTTCACACCAAACCAAACAACGCAGCAATACAAAATGAAAATGGAAAAATTAGAAGACGTAATAGAGGAAATAAGGGGGAATATAATAGTGGCTGGAGATTTCAATGCTAAAGTCGTAGAATGGGGAGGGCCACATACCAACAGCAGAGGGAAGCAAATAATGGACATGTCAGCCAGACAAAATCTGATAGTGTTAAATACAGGGGCAACATCTACAATTCGACGCCCGGGGTACAAGGAAACGATACTAGATATAACACTAGCATTAGTTGACCTCTTGAATAGCATCCAGAAATGGGAAGTACTCGAGGACTACACTGGTAGCGATCACCAATACATATCATTCGAGTTACATGCTGCTCCGACAGAGAGATTGAGAAGTCGAGACCTATATGTTAGATGGAATGTGGAAAAACTTGATCGCGATAAAATAAGGTTGACTTTGAGTAATAGCCTTGAAAGAGTAAGGCAGTTCTCGCAAAATTTAGAGGGTAGAGCAAAAGCAGAAACGGTGGTTAACTTAGTGATGAACAGCATTGCACGGGCCTGCGAAATATCTATGCCACGGAAAAAATGGAATAATTATAATAATAATAAGCGCCCTGTATACTGGTGGACGGATGAAATAGCAGAAATACGGAGGAAATGCTTGCACCTACGTCGGGTGGCACAGCGGATCAGAAACAGACCAGAGGCGGCGATTGCATCGATGGAGCGCAAGATAGTAAGAAAACAACTCCGAATTGCCATAAAGAAAAGCCAAATCAAAAAATGGAGAGAATTATGCGAAGAGGTGAATACCGAGCCGTGGGGCTTGGGTTACAAGATTGCAATGAAGAAATTGAAAGCTGGATAGTGCAATGAAAGCAGAAAAAATGGAATTCATTCTAAATGCACTTTTCCCTACACATCCAATAAGAAACTAGGTATATTCAGGGTATATAAATGAGGAAATACCATAATTCACCCTAGGGGAGCTAGAAGCAGCAGCGAGGTCTCTGAGGAACAAGAAAGCACCGATTGGGGCTGCAGATGATCGGGCAGATAAGTAGTTTGGATTTAGGCCGGGGAAATCAACGCTAAATGCTATGCAAACGGTGACAAAAATTGCAGAAGCAGCCGAAAGGGGAAACCACTATTCCAGAAAAATGGTTTTTCTTGTTGCACTGGACGTTAAGAATGCTTTTAACTCAGCGAGGTGGAATGATATGATAGAGGCATTGCAAAATGTATTCCACATACCCACTTATCTGCAAAGAATCTTAGAAGATTACCTTAATGAACGAAGCTTAGTATACAACACTGAAAGCGGAACCAGAAGGAAACAAATCACCGCAGGTGCTGCCCAAGGATCCATCTTAGGATCAGACTTGTGGAACATCGTTTACGATGGATTACTTCGAATAGCGATGCCGGAAGGAACTCTTCTAGTGAGCTATGCAGACGATGTGGAAGCAGTCATCACAGTACGGATCGTGGAAGAGGCACAGTTCAAACTGAACCAAGTCATGAGAAGAGTGTGCAATTGGATGCAACTGCATGGGTTGGAATTAGAAGCAGAAAAAACAGAAATTGTCATCCTAACAAGGAAACGCATTCCGACAATAATTACAATACAAGCTGGCACCCAAACAATAGAGACAAAAGAATCCGCAAAGTACCTGGGGATCATTTTGGACTCAAAACTCATGTTCTGGAAACAAATAAAACAAGCCGCAGATACGGCAGCGAGGATTACAAATCAAATTAGAATGCTTATGGCGAATATTAGCGGGCCTCAACCAAAGAAAAGGCGGATGATCATTACGGTTGCGCAATCCATATTACTGTACGGGGCTGAGATCTGGGCGGACGCTCTTAACAAAGAGTACTGCAGGAAGCGACTATCGGCTGTACAACGGAGAGAAGCTCTTCGCGTCGCGTGCTCCTATGGAACAATGTCGCATACGGCGGTAACAGTTATCGCGAACGTTAACCCGATTGATCTGCTGGCGCGCGAGCGGAACAGTATTTTCTATAGGGACCCGGGAGCCAGCTAGGAGGAGGCAACGATGGAGGCAAAATCGCTCACCATGGCACAATGGCAACAAAGATGGGGCAATGACCAGAACGGTAGATGGACAGCACGTCTAATTCCTCAGCTAGAAGCTTGTAATAATTGGCAAGACGGAGAAGTCAACTTCTATGTCACACAGTTCTTGTCAGGACATGGATACCTTCATTCGTACCTATTCAAAATGGGTAAAGTAGCCAGCCCGGGGTGCAGACCCTGTAATGCTGTGGAGGATACGGTCTATCACACATTTTCTGAGTGCGGCTTGGCAGAAGAACACAGAAGCTCTTTGGTTGCGGCAAGGCCCCATAACCCCCGAAAACATCGCCGGCGTTATGCTAGAAAGCGAAGAGCAGTGGGATGCAGTAGCAGTTTATATAGAAACAGTGCTCAGGAAGAAAAAACTTCTAAAATACCTGGAAGATTGATGAAACTTAAATAAGGATCATCGAAAAAAAATGAA
>OX352772.1:89314278-89346778 GCA_947095535.1 Poecilobothrus nobilitatus
TATCAATTGGAATATTTATTTCCTTTGTAATATTCGAAAAATACTCGTTAAAGGCGGTGGCAATATCATTTTCGCGTTTCAGTATCATGGAGTTGTGATGTATTATTTTGATTGTTTGTTTTACATTAACAATATTGGAATTAAACATAATATGTTTATAGCAATCCCAAAGCTTCTTACTATTATTGGAGTTGTTAATAATTAAATTAGAAAAATATTTTTTTTTTTGCCTCGATTAATAAAGTTTTAACTAAAAGTTTGTGTTTTTTGTATAATATTTCCGTATGGGAATCATCTGGGTAAAAAAATTTAAACAGTGAATCTCTTATTTTCATTTCACTTAGGATTTCTTGAGTGATCCAAGCCGTTTTTTCTTATTTTTTTTAATTGGAGTAATTTGCGTGTTAATATTTATGATATCTTTCATTTTAAGAACTAATTCGTCAAAATTTGCGAAGAGTGGTAGGTCATTCCAAAAGTTATTCGCACTTATACTTTCATAATTTAGAATAGTTTTAAAAGAATTGTTTATCTCTGTTATAGGGTTTTGATTAATGCTTATGAAAAACATTTGATGGTCAGATAAGCACGAATCTAAAACATGAAACCAGTATTTACTTTGAATAATATCACTAATGAAATGATCGATAATGGTTTTTGAATTCCTACCAAATCTAGTAGCAAATTCTTGATCAACCTTATTTCAAATTAGGAACCCGTTGCTTAATAGAGTGTTTGAATATAGATTTATCTCCGATTTTTCTGCATTTAGTAAATTTAAATTAATATCGCCTAGAATTAAACTTTTTTTGAATTGCGATGTTATATAATCTATCTTATCAATAAAACAATCGATAGAAGTTTCACGTGCCCTGTATATACCAAAGATATTAGTGTTCTGTTTTGGTAGTTTAACTCCCAGAATATTACTTTTTTGAAATTCTTCGCCGTATATTTGGTAACTATTTATATCATTTCTCACATAAATCCCAACCCCTCCAAAAGAGTTGTCCCTATTGGCAAAATAAGCATTATACCCTTCAATATTGTAGAATTTATTTTCTGTGATATGCAACCAAATTTTAGTAAGTACAATTACATGAATTTGGTTTTTAAAGTTGTTATTTATCAAAGCCTCTACACTATATAATTTATTTCTTAAGCTTTGAATATTTAAATAAGCTATGTTAAAATTATTTTTGTACATTTGGTTTTCTTTACTAATATCAAAATGGGTAGAATAATCTACGTTTAATAAATGTTTTACGTTTGCTATATCATAGACCATTTTTTAAAACACAACATAGAATGTTGGAATTTAGTAAATACACAAACCATAATATAACAATTATTACAGCTAAATAATCGCATTACAAGAGTAATTATTGAATAATTACTGAATTGAATTGAATCGAAATCAATAAAAAAAATACCTAGATTAAGAAATAACCCAATTTGTTGTTGATTGTTGAAAAATAATAAAAAATCAAAAGTACAAAAATAAAAGGAAAAAAAAAAAACAATCACTGAATAATTGTCGAAAAAATAAAACAATAATAATTTTTTGACACATGATTTGACACATGATTATAAAAATTATAATCGAAAAATGAAAAAAGTAAATAAAAAGTATATCATAAAAAATTAATAGGTTAAGTTTATAGTGTAAATATTGTGAGGTACCAAAAAGGTAAATATTATAATATGTGTTTTGTTTTAATTTAAGTGAATTTTGCTTTGTATGTGAATAAAATATGCATAAATATAATAATTAATTATAAGAAATAAGATTAAAATGGTACCAAGTGAGTTATTAATAAAATTAAAATTGTAAATTAAAATTGTAAAAATTACATAATTGTGAGTAGTTGCTAAAGTGAAAGGTGTAGTAAATAATCTTTTACCTAACCTTTTTTTAGTTAGTAAAGTTAGAAAACAATATAATATTTGTATTTTAGATAATTGTAAGATAATTGCGTTTTTTATTAGTAAATTAACGTAATTAATAAGTAAATTGTTAATTAAAATTTCTAAGGAAACTAACTGGCTATTTAAATTGAAAATTGTTAAATTAAAGAATAAAGTATTTTTGTTAGTTTAAACTAAATAAATATAATAATTGAAATTGTATAAAAAATAATGTATTATTTTAGTATGCTTTGCATGTAGTTTAATATGTAGTATGCATGTAAAAATATATGTTAGTTGATTAAGAATAAAAACAAAATTTATATCTAAGTTAGTAATATAAAAATATATTGTTAAAAAATTTAATCTAAAGTGTTTAGTAATGTAATTTGTGTGCTTTTGTGTAAAAGTTTTTGTAAAAAAGTGTTTTTGATGTAAAACATTGTTATTAATATTTAAAGTTAAAATAATTTTAGTAGTTACTAAAAATTCAATTAATATTATTTTTAGTATATAAAATATCATTGTCGTTTCTAATTTTAAAAACCTTGGAAGATTCGGTTTTCCTAATGTGGATGATGTTATTTTTAATCCATAAGTATTTGCAGTTGCTGTTGTTTTTAATTTGCCTGGCTTCGTAATGCAGTCTTGATTGGAGTTGTGTAAGGTGTTCTCGAAAAAATATATTACGATTGCCTTTCTCCGCTAAACCAATTTCTGATGTGTATATGTGTCCTGTTATTTTTTTCTTGCTCATTATTTCAGCTTTGACAACATCGGATTTACATTCCAAAAGGTATAGATTTGTATTTGACATTATATTTTCTTTGGCTTTTATTTTAGGCTGCAGTTCACTAACCGAGTTAATGTCCTGAATTGTGATATTTGCCTGCATGTGTTTACTTAGGTTAAAAACTACATCTTTCGGATTACTTAATTTTGATGGTAAGCCTGCTATTATTATATTATTTTTGTTTGCTGTTTGCTGCTTTTCATCCAACAATTACTCTACATAATTCAGTCACTTATTCAATAAGTTAGTTTTAATTTCAGCTTCATTTAATTTAATTTTGATTTCGGAATTTTCTTCCTGTATTCTTGTATTTATTTTTAGTAGGTCGTCAATCCGATTGCTGAAGAAATCAAATGAACGATGAAATTCCTTTACCACAGACACCAACTGATTCACCACAGAGGCTAGTAAGCTTACCGAACATTCAGCTGGAGTTATATGGTGGAGATCGGTGATTTTTTGTGTTATAGCTTCTTTTGTATTAAGTGAAGAAGCGACTGTGGAGTCATCATCACCCACAATTACAAAGGATTCATTCGAATCATTTGGACAGTTTAGGCACTTCCATGTTGCGGAACCAGCTTCAACTGCCAAAACCACATCTTCTGCTATAAAGGCACACTTTACATGGAAGAAGCTCCGACATAGGCTGCATTGAATTCCTTTAGTTTTACCTGAGAAACCTCTCTTACATTTCCACCATTGTTTGGCCATATTTGAATTTTTAGATATTGTATTGAATATTGTATTGGAGTTCCAAATATGTATAATTTTGCCGCCAAAGTTAATATGGATGCGTATTTTGTTTTTTAATTTTACGTATTTTTATCGCCTAGTTTGTTATAACTCGAATTTATTTTATAGTAATATTTTAGTAATTTTTAATTAAAATAGATTTCCAAATTTTTTTTTTTTTTTAGCGAGCTTAAAATTTTGTAATTAACTTTCTCTTAACTGTCTTTAGCTTTATATTTTAATTTATTTTAATTTTTTATTATCATTCTTATGTTTATTTCAAAAATTCTCAACAGGTGTCGCACTGTCTTATTGCATATTAAATTTTATTATAGTATGTATAACACTTTCAGTGTGACATGTGAGGTTATATCTAAATTTACAAAATGCTTTGCTTTTTTGTTTATCTAATTTTTTGTTGTTGATTATTACTCATAAAATGAGTTTTTAATATTTTTGTTTTTATCAGTGTTATTATTAGTTTATTTTAATTGTTAAAAAGATTATTTAGTTATATGTAGTTACTAATTATTATAGTTTAATTTTTTGTGCACAAAAATTTTAATTTGCTTTCTTAATAATTGTTATAGAAATTTGTTAAAATTCAGTTTAACTAATTTTTTTTTTTTTTGTTGTTGTTTTTAATAAAGTTGATTTTAATCAATTTTTAATATTTTTTGTTTTAGTTATCAGTGTTATTATTAGTTTATGTTAATTGTTAAAAAGAAATTATTTAGTTATTTGAATTTACTAATTATTATAGTTTTAATTTTTGTGTACAAAAATTTAATAAAAAAAGAAACAAAAACAATTATAAATATTAAATAATTATAATAAAAATAAAAGGAAAAAATAAAAGAATAAAAAGCTTATTACTGTTTTCTATAAAAATATGAAGACAAATTCAACAAGTGCAGTTTTTTTTTTTTTTATTAATTAATTGTTTTATGCTTTCTTAAGATATATTGAATAGAGATTTATTTCACTTAAGATATTTTGCAATATATTTTAGGATAATAAGCTTTTAAATTAAAGATTATTATTATTAATTTCACTTTTTATAATACTTCCATTAATTTTTAAAATTTTATTTTCCACTGCCATTTCTTTTGTAA
Organism: Poecilobothrus nobilitatus; assembly: GCA_947095535.1. NCBI lineage: Eukaryota > Metazoa > Arthropoda > Insecta > Diptera > Dolichopodidae > Poecilobothrus > Poecilobothrus nobilitatus. The sequence continues at coordinate 89,318,830 of OX352772.1, forward strand.
GGCAATTATACTATTAATTTTTGTGCTTTATATTTGCTATATTAAGATTTATATTTATTTGGTTTTTTTTTTTTATCTATAAACTCTTTTTTCTTTAAATAAATAATTTTTATTATAATTTATTTTCCGTTGGATAAAAAGAAAACACGTCCGTTCGACCCGAAGTATAAATGACAAAAAAAAAAAAAAAAAAAAAAAAAAAGACTTGTTGACTTATTTATACCCTACACCCTAATTATACCCTACTGACCTATTTATACCCTACACCTAAAAATTCAAATTAAATTAAAAATCAATAAGTTATTTTAGTAAGGTATTTAATATAAGCTAAAAAAAATAAATGCTTTTACAACCTTTGTACAAAATTTCAGGTTTCTATCTTTATTAAATTCGAAGATATGTTTGTAAGGTCTTGGGATGTGTGTGAAGGCATCCGGACCCCCACCCCAATTCATCTCAAATATTAGAGACATCATCAGAACAGGGTAGAATACTCTTATTATCAAATTTCAAGTTTTTATATTTATTAATTTCGAAGATATGCTTGTTCGGTCTTGGGAGTTGTGTGGGAGATACCCGAACAACCATTCCAATTTATCTGAAATTTTATCAGGGATTCAGGAAACAACACCCTGGTATCAAATTTGCAGTTTCTATCTTTATTAATTTCGAAGATATGCTTGTTCGGTTTTGGGAGTTTTATGAGAGGTACCCGAACGATCACTTAAATTCACCTCAAATTTTAAGCAAATCAGGGATTTAGGAAACAGCACCCCCGTATCAAATTTGAAGTTCCTATCTTTATTAATTTCGAAGATATGCTTGTTCGGTTTTGGGAGTTATATGGGAGGTACCCGAACAGCTCCTGCAATTCATCTCAAATTTTGGACAAATAAGGGATTCAGGAAACAACACCTTATTACTAAATTTGAAGTTTCTATCTTTATCAATTTCGAAGATATGCGTATTCGGTTTTGGGAGTTGTATGGGAGGTACCCGAACGCATGGTCCGATTTCGCCCATTTACAATCCCCGCCTTACCTTAGTCATTGTTAACTTACAGTATAAATTTCATTAAGATAGCTTCATTATTTTTTGAGTTATCGTGCGTACGGACGGGCGGACGGACGGACATCGCTAAATCGACTCAGGAGGTGATCCTGATTCAGAATATATATACATGTCTATACCTAACTCGCTGCCTTTTGGTGGTTACGAACACCATACCAAAGTTAATATACCCTATACTTAATGTGTAGAGTATAATAAAAATAGCGTTGATTTATGCAACCAAATAAAAAATCTTGATATACCAGCCAATGCAATTTTAATATCGTTAGATGTAAAAAGCTTATTCACTTCTATACCAATTAATGAATTAAAAGCAATAGTATATACTATATAGTATAATAAATACAACAGTCAACGGCAATAATATTAAAAGAGAACTTAAAGTAATATTCAATTTATGTATGAAACAAAATTATTTTAAATTCGAAAACAAATTTTACAAAATGCTAAAAGGCTGTCCAATGGGTTCACCAATTTCACCTCTACTAGCCGACATATTTATGGATCATTTAGAGAAGAAAATATTAGGAAGAAGCTGCCCATATACAGAATACATAGGTTTTTACTGTCGTTATGTGGATGATATTTTATGCTTATGGAAAGGGGATGAAGAGAACCTGAACAACTTTTTAATATGGATTAATAGTATTAATAAAAATATACAATTCACATCAGAAATAGAATCAAATTGTAAAATAAACTTTTTAGATTTAAAAATAATTCGTAAGAATAGTAGATTAAGTTTTGACATATATAGGAAAAACACTTATTCAGACATAATCATACCTAAAAATTATAAGCATCCAACAAATTTAAAATTATCAGTATTCCATTCCATGATTAATAGATTAATTAATATTCCATTAGATGAATTAGCTTATAAAAAAGAACTTCACACTATAATAAATATAGCTTTGGAAAATGGGTATAAAGAAAAAATTATCTATAAATTACTTGACAATAAAACCAAAAAACTAATAAACAATGAAAAAAAACCTCCAAATTACATAAAAAATGACAACAAAAAGTATGTAAAAATAAAATATGTAGGTTCTATTTCTAATAAAATCGCTAATATAATAGAAAAAGAAACGGATTTAAAAGTGGCTTTCTATAAAAACAATAGCATAAGTAAAATTATAATAAATAATAAAGAAAAATTAGATAAATTAAAAAATTCAGGTGTATATGAAATTAAATGTGATACATGTGACAGTATCTATATAGGACAAACAGGTAGAAATTTCGGGATTCGTTATTCGGAACACATTAGAGAACTTAATAAAGTTGATTCCAAGTCCAATTTTGCCAATCACTTAATGGAAAAAATCATTCTAGCAATATAAATAACATTAAAATCTTACATATTGATAAAAAAGGTAAAAAGTTGGATTTATTGGAATCTCTAGAAATTAAAAAAGCTATAAAACAAAGTAAATCTATTTTGAACGAACAATTAGAATTGCGAAATTCCCCTATGTTAAATATTTGTTTAGAATTGTAATTAATTAGTAGGTATAAATGTAATATTAAAAAGTAGGAAAATTATTCATGTTTAGTATTAAATTGTATTCGCCCTGATGATGGCAGTGATGCCGAAATATATATAGACTTTATAATAAAAAAATATAATATCTTAAGACATATAAAAAAAATAAATAAAATATTAAATTATTTTGTGGACAAAAAGTATAAATAAAAAACAATTTTTTACTCAATAAATCTAATTACGATGTTCCACAAACTTACGGTTGAAAAAATTCAAGGATATAAAACTGCTTGTACAGCAAAATTAACCATAAAATACAAAAAATACATGGATAAATCGAAGAAAGTCAACAATCAGATTTGGTTTAACTCACAATGTAAAAAACGTAATATTTTTCCTAATTACATAAAAATAAAAACTAAGGACAATTTAAATCATCATGTACTAAAAATTATTACTAAAGCAAAAGAAAAATGGCTATCGGGAGAAATAAGGAAGTTATACTCTACAAGAGATGACCTACGACTTCATTTAAAGGTAATTCATAGTGAACTGACTTATAGATTACATGCCATAGAGATTGATAACTTACAAGAAAAAATCTTCGAACAAAGCACGAGAGAAAGCAATCAACATCTTCACTTCTTACAGAAAAAGCTTTTCTCTCTAACAAAAGAAAAAACGCCAACTATTAAAATAAAAATGACTATATCGATCCTGCCTTAGACACAGAAATAGCTTTAACGAAAGAAGACAACATATTAAAATCTGTATGCGCTAGTGCTATTAGAAGAGAAAGTGCAACTTTTAATTATAATAACAACAAAAATGAAAAAGCGGTACTCATATCTATTAATAAAAAAATAAAACAAAATGATTTAATCGTTAGTAAAGCGGATAAAGGCAATACATTAACAATAATGAATAAAGATGATTATGATGCAAAAATGTATGAAGTTATAAAAGAATGTTTACCTACAAAATGTAAAACTGATCCTACTAAAAAATTCCAGAACGATGTTAAAAATTGTATTAAAGATTGTAATACAATTTTTAACATAAACATGGATATCAACACTTAAATATGAATCCAAAGGCACCTTACATTAAAGGTTTAAGTAAGCTAGACAAGTCAGAACATATTAATGAAATTCCACTTAGACCAGTAGTTCCATACAATAGTGCACCAGCTTATAAATTATGTAAAGCTTTCAACTTTCAAATTTCATACGTAACACTCCATAGGAATTTATATGAACAATTTTTTTTTGTTTTTTTTTTATATCTCTAAAAATTTTTATACATACATATGTATGTACTTATATCTATGCCAATGCATATTATGCATTTGTTGATGACATAAAATTAAAACGGTAAAATTTTTGTTAGCAGATTTAATATTAATCTTATGTTTGTTTTGTATTTATTTACAGTTTTTATTATTTTTTACTTTTAATATTATTTTTTGAATGATAAAAAAATCATGTATCTACATTAAAATAATAATAATAATAAATGGATGTATGAATGAATGTACATATATTTTTACGATTTCATTGCATATAATTATTTTTGTTGAATAAAACAAAATGTTATTAAATTATTAGAAGTTATTTTGCTTTGATATAAATTATTATGTAAAAAATCTATAAATTTTGGCATTGTACTTTTTGTGTAGTGGCGGTCGGTCCTGTGGTGGAGACAGCTGATTTTTTAATTGTGGAATTATGTTGATAAGAAAATTAAAAATTTTTAAAAGACCAAAATGACGTAATGGAATTCCTTTAGATAAAATAAAACATTTTTATTAGATTTTTTATATTTTAACATGGGGTTTTTTATTTTGCATATTTATATGAAGAATGGAACTATTCAAATTTTTGTGTGACGTCAGGTGATTCCATAGATAAAATTTAATTGCGATTTTCATAAACAATGTTTTATTAAATTTATATTAGCTTTATTTCGAAAAAGTAGTTTTCTTATAAAAATATATGCAAAAGTGGGCTCGAAACCTCATAGCTATTGTTGTAAATATATGAATTAGGCAGATATATGAAGAGGCACACAGATATTTTAAACTCCTAAGAAAATTTTTTCAAAATTGTAGAAATGAAAAATTTTTTCTGCTGTCAAAATATTTTTATTAGATTTTTTATATAACAAGGGGTTTTTTATTTTTTAATTGTTTTCGATATACATAAATATTGGAACAATATTTTAATGTTTTATTTTTGTTTGTTTTGCTTTAAAAAATAGTAAAATAATTTTTCGTTTTACAGTTAATTCAATGATAAGAAATTTGTTTAGAATAATAAGTGCGTGTTAAGACAGAAAGAACAAATGAATTATATTTTTTGTTTTTCAATTATACTGATAAGGAATTTTAAATTTTTAAAAAAGTGAATAATGATGTCAGGGAATTCCTAAAAAGCAAACAAAATAAAAAAAATGACCTGAAGGGATTCCTGTTGTTAATATAAAAAGAAAAAACTACTATATATTAAATGTGTTTTATATTAGTAAAGAAAAGAGTCTTATCATAAATTTGTTCTTGCATTATTATTATACAATTTAATAATTTAATATGAAATTGAGGTTTTGGATGTTCTTTTATTTTAAATTTGTTAAGAATTTTTCTAGTGAATGATAAGCAGTTTATATTAGATAGAAAAAAAGGAAATTGTGGTTTTGCCTGTACAATTATATTAAATTTGATTATTATATTAGCAATTAGCAAAGAAAAAAGTCTAATAATAAATTTGTACTACAATATATTAAATGTGTTTTATATTATTGCGGTTTTTCTTGTACAATTATATTAAATTTGATTATTATATTAGGAATTAGAAAAGAAAAAAGTCTAATGCGGTTTTGTCTGTACAATTATATTAAATTTGATTATTATATTAGGAATTAGCAAAAAAAAAGTCTAATCATAAATTTGTACTACAATATATTAAATATGTTTTATATTATTGCGGTTTTACATGTACAATTAATTGAAATTGATAAATAAAATATAAAAATTAATTGTATTAATAACCACCTACGCAAATAAAAAAATTTATATAAAAGAGAGCAATGTTACAATTAATTCATCACTTAAAAATCAAACTAAAAAAATCAACATCCAAAATGAACTCCAACGAAATTGAAATAATTGATGATATCACAATATTGCCAGCATCATCACAATCATTTAATCAACCAGGGTCCAGCTATACATATGGTCAATTATCAGGAACAGCTGGAAATGAGAAGAAATTACTTCAAAAAGAGTTTACCAGCAGCTGAGATTATCGATGGTAAATATTATCATATATTAAAATTAAGCAAAATCAAAACTCAATATGGGATGCGAATTCTTTTGGAGTTTCAAAATGCAGTATTTTTTCTACCTGCTTTCATGGTAGATTTTTTATCAGAGGAGGATATTAATGAAATTAACAATCAATTCAACATTTATATGATATGCAATGGAAAGGGGAAGTACAACTTACTACAGGAGGAAGTTTATTCACAGGATAAACAGGAAATAATCAATAATATTATAATTTAAAAAAATATGGAATTTACATTAATAAAAAAATCAAAATATATATTATCTTTTTATTTTTATATTACATTTGATATTTTCAGGCTCCCTTTTCAGATTTCTATGTGACTTAAAAAATAATGAACTTAAAAATTTGCGCTAATAAAAAAAAAAAAATCAAAAATATATCTTTTTATTTTTATATTACATTTGATATTTTCAGGTTCCCTTTTCAGGTTTCTAATGGTACAACAATGTGTGTTCACAAGATAAATATTATTAAATATTATAATTTGGTTTTGTTATTTTTGAACTGCTATTAATAAAAAAAGATTTACTCTTTAGTATAAATTTTTATTTCTGAATAAAAGGTTGAATTCGTAAAAAAAAAAAATGTCTGAAAAATCTAAATCACTTTTGATAAAACATATTAATTTATTTAATGATTATAAAGAGAACAGTAGTGAAAAAGAAATTAAAACTTATATAATTTCAATTCTAAAAGACTTAATTACATTAGATAAACTGTTAAATTATCATAAAAATTCTAAAAGTGGAATTAAATCTAATATAATAACGGTTATTGCACATTTAAATTCTTTTAGAGACCAATTAAAAGCAAAATTATTTTCTGAAAATACTTTTGAGAAACAGCTAAAGTTGAAGGTCTTATCATCAGCTCTTCAAAAAAGAATTCAAAGTGGATTAATTTCTAATATAAGTGATATTGATTCTAAAATTTTTTTGGAAAAATGTGAAAAAATTGTTTCGAATAAAATTAATGAAATATTAATTGATAAAAATTCGGTTAAAATCAATATGGTATTGTGTGGAGAATTTACTACAACCAACCTGGTACAACCTGGTGAAGATGAAGCAGAATTTGATTTAAAATATCTAAACACGGAAAATGTTATTGTGATGAAAAGAGATGTTGACTGTTGTGAATGGTACAAAAAACTTATACTTCAAATTTTGAATAAGTATGATAAATTCAAGGAAAAAGGTAGTGGTTGGGCATTATCATCCATTATTAATTTGGTTATAAACGTTAATCAATTTTCAGCTTTCTCACCATCATCATATATTGACTTAGCTTCATCAATTAAAAAGAAAAAAGCATGTATTAATATAAAAATTAATGATGAAGCATGTTTTGCGTGGTGCATAATGGCACTGCTTTATCCAAATACTCATTCAGATCGAGTTTCTAGTTATCCTGACTATAAAAATGAATTAAAATTTGATGATATTAATTTTCCAGTAAAGATTAAAAATATTTCAAAATTTGAAAAATTAAATTCAATTTCAGTCAATGTCTTTGGATTGGAGGTAATTAAAAAAAATGATTTCAAAGTTATGCATTCCGGTTAACAGAAATGAAAAAAGATAAACACGCAAATTTGTTGTTAATTCAAGATAAATACCATAAAAAGGATAAATATAATACATATTTTGAAGATATTACTGTAAATGAGGAACCAGTAAAATATCACTATGTTTTAATAAAAGACATGTCAAGATTGCTTTCCGCTGAGGTTAATAAAAACCATCATCGAAAATATTTTTGTGATAGATGCTTGAACTACTTTTCAACGAATGAAAAGTTAACAAATCACTCTCTATATTGTGATAAAATAAATTAATGCGCTATTACACTTCCAACTAAAGAAAACAATATTTTAAAATTTAAAAATTACAAAAACAAAATTAAAGTTCCTTGTGTTATATATGCTGATATTGAGTGTTTATTAAAAAAACAAGACTTAATCAATATATATCAAAATCACGTTCCATGTTCTATTGGATATTATATAAAGTCAACATACATTAAAGAAACAAAATATTCATTTTTTAGAGGTGAAAATTGTATTGATTGGTTTTTGAAAGAATTAGTATCTGTGACCAATCTGTTGCAGACAGATTTGGAAAGTCCACTCAAAATGATTCCATTAAATACATCACAAAAAAATGATTTTGATAATGCAACAACATGTTTTATATGTGAGAAGCCGTTTGCTTTGAATGAAATAAAATGTAAAGATCATTGCCATTTAACAGGAGATTATCGTGGTGCTGCTCATAAAGTATGTAATCTTAATTATAAGAATGGAATATATGTTCCAGTAATTTTTCATAAGCTAATGGGATATGACTCACATTTTATTATTAAAGAATTAAATTCTACAATTACTGAAAAGATAGATTTATTACCTTTAAATAAAAAAAATTTTATTAGTTTTACGAAGTATTTGGAAAACTCTAAAATTAGATTTAGATTTATAGACTCATTTAGATTTTTGGGGAGTAGTTTAGATATTTTATCAAAAACGATAACGAATTTCCCCATTTTAAAATCACAATTTCATAATTTGACTGAATATCAATATACATTAATAACACAGAAAGGAGTTTATCCTTATGACTATTTTGATAGTTATGAAAAATTTTCAGAAACTGAGTTGGTTGAAAAAAATTTATTTTATAATGAATTAAACAAATTAGAAATAACTGATGAAGAATATGAACGTGCCAAAGAAATATGGAATACATTTGGAATTTCAAATTTAGGAGAATATTCTGACTTATATCTCAAGACGGATGTCTTATTATTATCAGAAATTTTTGAAAAATGTAGGGAGAACTGTATAAAAATTTATGAACTATATCCTGCTCATTACTTTACATTGCCAGAGTATTCTTGGGATGCAATGATAAAATACACCAAAGTAAATTTTGAATTATTAACTGATGTTGATATGCTCTTATTCATTGAAAGCTGTATAAGAGGAGGTTTGACACAAGTTACAAAAAAATATTGTAAAGCAAATAATATTTATATGAAAGATTATGATTCTGAGAAGATCAGTTCATATATGATTTATTTTGATATTAATAATCAGTATGGTTGGGCTATGAGACAATATTTACCACTAAAAAATTTTACAAGGGTGAAAGATATCAATTTATTTAATGATGAGTACATAAAAAACATTTCAGACGAGTCTTCTATTGGTTATATTTTAGAAGTTGATATAGAATATCCAAAAGAGCTTCATGATAAACATAGAGATCTTCCCTTCTGTCCTGAACATGTAATTTTAGATTCCAAAGAAACAAAATTAGCTGCTACCTTATATGACAAAACCAATTATGTTATTCACTATACAAGCTTAAAGTTTGCTTTAAATAATGGAATAAAAATAAAAAAAATTAACAGGATTTTGCAATTTGAACAAGCTCCTTATCTCAGATCATATATTGATTTAAATAATAGGTTAAGAAATCTTTCCAATTCCAAATTTGAAAAAGATATTTACAAATTACAGAATAATGGAATTTTTGGTAAAAGCATTGAAAATAAAAGGAGACATTGTGATATAAAATTAAAAACTTACTGGCATGGGCGATATGGTGCTTGCTCTTTAATTGCTTCTCCATATTTTAAAAGCTCTACTATTTTTATAGAAGACCTTGTGGCAATAGAACTTTACAAGGGTGAAATTTTTTTTGATAAACCGATTTATGTTGGCATGTCAATCTTAGATATTTCAAAAAATTTGATTTATGATTTTTTCTATAATTATATAAAAAGAAATTAAAACCTGATTGCTGTCTTTTATATACTGATACAGATAGCTTAATCTTAGAAATATCAAATGAAAATATATATGAGATTATTAAAAAAGATTGTTATAAATGTTTCGATACCAGTGACTATCCAATTGATAATCAATGGGGAATTCCATTAGTTAACAAAAAAGTAATAGGTTTAATGAAGGATGAAATGAATAGAAGAATCATAAAAGAATTTATTGGATTAAGATCTAAAATGTATTCGATAAAAATAAATGAGAATGAATGTATAAAAAAATAAAAGGTATTAAAAAATCTATTGTAGAAAAAGAAATAAATTTTGATTATAAAAAAAGTTTATGTGAACATAAAAATAAATCAATTGTACAAAATTTGATGAAATCAAATATGATGTAAATAGTATTAAACAAAATAAAATAGCATTAAGTTCTAATGATGATAAAAGATATTTAATAAAAGACTCATATGAAACTTGACCGTGGAGTCACTATAGCTTAAGTGAATAAAATTAATATAAATTAAAACTCTTAATTCAACATTATTTTTTTTATTTATATAAATTTATTAAAATTTAAATATTGTTTTTTATTGAATAAAGTAGAAAATTTAAATTAATAAATAATAAATTACAAATAGTACATTATATTTCTTTTTTTTTTTTTAGTTAGTTTCTGGTTTACAATTATAATTTATTTCTTGAAGATGATGATAAGGAAGACGATGATTTTTCCTTTTTGATACTATCCAAACTAATATAGCATTGTTCAGCTCCCTTTAATTTGATCAATGCACAAATTTTTAAATACATTTATTTTTTTTGTACTGCTCACTAAATTTTTTTTTATGATTTTCACTTCTGATTTCCTCCATCCATTTCTTTGTAGATTCCGATGAAGTGTTCATTAATTTTTGATAATCTTTTGTAGATTGATTTTTATTCAAGATCTTTCTTATTTTATCCATATTAATTTATTAAATTTATTAAATAAAGCTATCGATTGTGAATAGTAAAATGAATATGTTTCTGATTATTTCTCTTCTTAAATACTTTTGAATTAGCTAAATCAGCAATTTTAATAAATAAACATTTTCAAAGGCACAAACACCAACATGATTAAAAGCACATCTTTTCGAACAGGGAATTTGCTGATTCTTCAATATTTTTAAACTTGTAGAATCGTGATTATTCAAATCAAAAATGTTAGTATTTCTCAATATATTACTAATCCAAAATTTTTTTCCTTCTCCTTTAACATAAATTTTTGTTTGATTAGTTACAAAAATTTTTAAAAAATTGATGATATCACAAAAATGTGTTTTGCCGTCAGACCATTGTAAGCCATGATGATATTTAGTGATTTTATTTGTGTATTTTGTTTTTGAATTCAAATAATGATAGCCATAAGGTTGTTTTATTATGAAATGTTGAATTTCATCATTTGATGAAAGAATAGCAATTTCTTTTATAATGAATTTATTATTATTATTTCGAAAACCTTGTATATCAATTATTTCATATTCCATTTTTATGTTTCAGAAGAATTTAATTGATTAAATTTAATATATTTATAAAGTTTGTAAACTAAAAAACTTATACAGTGCAATGCAATCATAAAAAATACTCCACCAATGAATGGAGGAATTTCTAAGGAACAGCAAGATAGGTTTATTAATGTTTCCTTTTCTGTAGACAAATTCATTTATTTTTATTTATAAATTTAGATAATTTTATTAACTTCTCCTGTTAATGGTTTAAATTCGACTAAACGATCATGTAAAATAAGACAATAATCTGTAGTATTATCTGGAATTTTTTTTAAAGTCTTTATTTCAATTTTGATATCAACTGGACTCATTTTAAGGTTTTCATTTTGATAACGAGTATCGATTACGAATATTGTAGAAGAATTTCGATAATCCTCCCATGAAACTAAAGGTTCTGGTACTGAATGATTATAATGAAAACTTCTAAAATTAGAACAATTTTCGTAAGCTAATGCGTAACGGTTTTTTTCAAAATCTATATTCAAGTCTTCATATAGATATACTTCAGAATTTAAATATACTTTTATATTGGTGACATCACAATGGTTAAATTTTGAAGGATCTTTCTCCAGTTTATTTTGTTGGTCGGTTTGTAAAGCAAAAATAATATAACGAGGTTTTTCTAATTGTGTGGTTGTTTTGATATTCCAAATATGATTAGTTCCTGTTGGTAATGTTGGATACTTGTGTAATTCCCAATTTCTAAATGGAATTTTGATAAAAGAAACTTTCTCAATATTTTTAAATAAATTTAATTTAAGATTGTCTGCTAAGTTAATATGCTGAACCTTCCAATGTAGTTTTGTAATAACAATTTTTGGTTTTTCATTAGCATCACTACATATCATTGAATTATTATTAGATCGAGAGCGAGTTATTATTAATTCATGTTTTGCATTTGGAATAATATTATTGTAGTCTTCAACAAACCCTAATAATATTTTTAATGGTACACAAAAATTAAAATATAAACTGTTTAGCTTAGTTGATTTTTTATATGGCCAACTTCCATTGTATAAAGCTGTACTTTCATTTTGGATCAGTGAAATATAGTTTTTACTGTTGAAGTTATTCCAACATTGTGATTGTGATCAATTTCTTTACCATCAAGTTCATAACGAATTTCATCAAATAAAAATGCAACAGCATTATTAACTAGTTTAGTATTTGTAGTAATTGTTCCATCATGTTTTGATATATAACCTTTAATACAGATTAGACTTGTTGATGGTAATATATTTAAGTTTTGATTTTGTATTTGTATTCGTATAATATCACTTAATCCAAATGAGTTTAAGAATGTTATAGTCACTAGTTATAGTTTCGTCAAAAATTGGATCATTAAAGAGTTCCATTTTCAATTTACTTTTAGGAGATATCCAAGATATTTTAGATAGTTGAGTTCCTCCTCCTTTGACTCACTTTGATGAATTAAGATGGTTTATCTTACTCTGCGAATGTATATTGGATTCACGATTTTGATTAAATATTATCATTTTGAGGTTTTAAATGTAATCTAAGTGTTACTATTTCTCCACGAAAATTAATTAAATTACCGTTCTGATCAAGGAGCTTTATAGTAATATAACTTATCTGATTAGTAGATACAGGTAAATAAATTATATTCTTAGGAACTTCAATTATTTTATAGCCAGCACTGACTTTAATAGAGAATTCATGTAAAATATGAGCTTCTTTTCCATTAATATAAGTTCCAGATATAATATTACATTCCACTCTTACTATGTTTATTTTATTAATATCAACAAAAAGATCTGAAGTATACCATTTATTAGCTAATAATTTCTTTTCTTCCTAATAATCCATCAATTGTATATTCTCTTTCAAAATCAATATCTTTATCAGCATTAATTGTTCTTATAATTAATTGTTCCTTATCTGCTTTAGTTATATTTAACGTTTTTCTAAGAAATATTTCAATATCTCCAATTTCATATGAACCTGTTGGAATTGTAATAGGTTTATCATCAATAATAAATCTATTATTCTCTTCATCTATATTATAATATAGATGATAATATTGAATTATAAATTGGATTATATGTTTAAAATATTGTATTATATGTTTGGAAATCTACTAAACCGCAGGTATATTCTCTTCCCTTAAGATCTATAGGTGGAAAATAATTAGTTGTGAATATAGAAGAGTTTCCGTTTAAAGTTAATGATATTGACATATCTTTAATTGATATAATGAGGTATTTCAGTAGTGTATTCTATTTTTATAGATTTTTCAGTCTAATAATCATCAGTATCGTAATAAAAGTATATATACCTAAATATATATATATATATATATATATATATATATAATAATAATAATAAATATAATAATATATATATAATAATAATAATAAATATATATATATATATATATATATATATTTATATAATATCTTCTAGTTTTCTTTAAATTTCTTTTGTTACAAACTAAATTCTAATTATTCTTTATCAGTTAGTTTTGATTCTTTTTGTTCAAATAGACAAAAATAACCTTGACCTTGAACAAAATTATTAATATAGGTCAGTTTTAATAAAGCTATACTAATAACAATAAAAAAAATTTTTTTTATGTTTTATTTACTGATAATATTTTTTCTTAACAATATGAAATAAAAATTCTAAATATAAATGTCCACAATTGTAAGAATTAAAATTTTGAAATTTATTATAATTTAGTTTATCGCCTAAATATTTAATTACTTCTAACGGTGGTCGTAAATTTCCAAAACTATCAAAATATTGAGTTATTTCAGTATTCTTAAAATAAGCTACCCAATGTGTTCCATTTCCAATAGAATTATCTAAATTTATTATACCGCATTCAAATTTCCAAGGTTTGCCTGCAGGTAAATTATCTCTCATGAAAACTCCTCGAAAATGTTCCAGTATTTTTTACCAACGGTTTCTAAATCAAAATTTGTAAGAGCTCTATTGGGCAGCTTAGTTAATTGGATTCAAATAAAGACCTAATCCTTTTTTATATGGTTTTAAATATAATCCATTACCCCCTTTTAATGCTATTACTTCCATCATTTTATTATGATGTTCACTTTCTTTTAACTCTTTGCGAGCATTTTTAGCATCATTTACAGCTTTAGCTATTCCTGCAGTACCGCCTGAAAGTGATCCAATAGCTGATGAACCTGCAAATATTGGAATTAAAGGTAAAACACCACCAATTTTGGGTATTGCAATTATTCTAGGAATGTCAATTTTTTTATTCTGCCCTTTAGAAAAATTTCTAGCAGCATGCAAAGCAATTTTTATAATGTTCTTATCATTCATTGGTTTTTTGATAGTTTTAACAGCTACTTTAGCTTCCTTTATAACATTTTTCAGGGATTTTTTTCTTTGAATTTTCTTTGTTTTCTTTTTTAAACCCATACCGAATTTAACTATAGCTTTCATTGCGTTTGTAACTAAATATGAGTTTAATCGTTCACCAAAATTGAGTCTTTAGCCCTAACTCTTTGCGAAGCTTTTTCTGCTAGTAATTTATCAGCTATATGGCTTTGATTTTGATCAGTATTTTGAGAATATGATATATCATGCTCTAGACAAGCCTCATCTAAACCATTAATTCCTTTATCACCTCGAGCTAATCGTTTTGTTAGTTTTGTTCCAGGACCACAATAATTATAACCAGGAAAATGTGCTTCAAATGGCAGTTTATTAATTAATGAATTAATAACTCCTCTTCCTTTAACAGTTTTTTTATAACTGTTTGAATATTTATTGTTAGGAGGCATAATCTGCAGTTTAGTTTAAGAAAGTCAATCAAACACTAATTATCTTTTAAAAAATGAAATTCATAAAAGTAGATAACACTACTAAAGTTAAAAATTTTGGTCAAAATTCAAAAAACATGGTGAATGCTTTCCAGATAGTATAAGAGGACTAATAGTTGGACTTTCAAATTGTGGTAAAACTAATGTTATGATAAGTATGCTTTTAGATCCTAAGGGGCTTAAATTTCAAAACTTATATATTTATTCGAAATCATTGCAGCAACCTAAATATGAATATTTAAAAAAATTAATAAAACCAATCAAAGGAATGGGATATAACGAATTTTCCAATAAAGTTGATGTGATTGAACCATCGGCCTCACAACCAAACTCAATATTCTTTTTTGATGATGTAGCTTGTGACAAGCAAAATAACATAAGACACTATTTTTGTATGGGACGTCACCAAGAAGTAGATAGCTTTTATTTATGTCAGTCATACACAAGAATTCCAAAACATTTAGTTAGAGATAATGCCAATTTTTTGATTATATTTAAGCGAGATGATTTAAATTTAAAAGATACATATAATGATCAGGTGAATTCTGATATGTCTTATAACGAATTTAAAAAACTGAGTGCATGTTGTTGGAATGATAATTATGGTTTTCTTTTAATTGATAAAGATAAAAGTTTAAATAATGGGCGCTATAGAAAAAATTTTGACAAATATGCTAAATTTTAGTTAACCCCAAACTTCATTAGCAGTTGGTACCTGTTAGTATCTGGCAGTTACTAAAAGAACGGGTCATTTAACAGATAGCAGTTAGTAGTTAGCAGTTGACAGTTGGCAGTTAGAGACAGAACACTTCAGCTAATAATTGAACGGAATTAGTTTTCATTTTTTTTAAAATGGATGAAAAACTTATGAAAGATTTAATTAAAACTCGTAAAAATTTAAAAAGAAAATTTCAATCTTTAAAAACTAAGAAGATTTCAGAAGACTTTGATCGGGAAAAAACAATTACTCCAACCACTAAAAGAATTAACAAATGTTGTCAAACAACAACAACAATTTTCATATAATGTTATCAAACCGGAAATTAAATCGGCTGCTTATGATGATAACAGATCTAACTTAATCAGCTCATTCATGCCTGAAATAAAAACACCTAGCAACAAAAGTAATTCTTACAGTAAATTTAAAACTTCAACACCTAATAATCTAGATATTCATAATGATGAGTCATCACCAATTTCACAATTTTTTTTTCTTAGCAAGTCACAACTTGATAAATCATATAGGCCCTATTTTGATGAGTCATTAAATATTCGAAAACTTGTAAATGCTAATTTTGAAATAGATGAAATTAATAAAGATATTTTGATTGTTAATGAAGTTTTTAAAGGAACTGATGGTCTATATGAATTGATATTTAAATAAAAACCTATAAACTATACTGAAAGTGATTTAAGAACCTATCATCAAATACTTAACAAAACAAATGCACACAGAAGAAGTTATGATAATTTAGAACAAATAAAAGGCAACAAAGGTTTTAAATACAAAAATATATTAAGAAAATTATATGATCATGATTATAACACAAGACATAAAAAAACTGGTTCAGGTTGTTCAAAGAAAACTTTTACTAATTTTTTTCATAAATCTTCCACACCAGAAATCCATTTAAATTATATAAATCAATCAATTATAAATCAATCAAATCAGTATGTTTATTGGGACGATCCTAATGAATTAGTTGATAGATTAAGGCTTTTAATTGCATCAGAAACAGCTGGTAACAATAATCATCACAATGAAATTGTGTCTTTAATTGAAGAATTGAGAGAAGCAAATATAATTCAATAATATTATCCATTAACAATCAATAAAAATCAAAATGACACTTGATAAGTTTGGACGTAGTGCAGCTTCTTCTTCTAGAAAACTGCATGCTCAAGGCCCTCCAGGTATAGGTTTCAAATTAACTTCTGAAGGAAATTATGACTTGGATAATAAAATTTTATCAAATGTTCAAGATCCAGTTGACAGAAATGATGTAGCAACACAAAGATTTGTGAATAACCAAATTTTCTTTCACAAAGAACTAATGAAAATTGATATAACAAAAATTTTCCAGGATTTGGCTAGTGAACTTAAATTAACAGAAGAAAACTTAACAATATTAGAAGAACAATTACAAGATAGTTTAGATAGAGTTCATCACGAATTTTCTACAATGTTAAATGAAAAAATTTCAAAAATGAATAATTTTATTGAATTTCAAATTAAAAAACCAATGAAATTTATTAATGAGAGACTGCAAAAAGCTGAAGCTAAAGCTCAATCAGCATTAGATTTAATTAATAATCCAATAAAAAAATAATTGTAATCAGTTTACATTTAAATTTTGAAAATGGATATACATCAAATCGGATATACTTTAAATATTTTTTTAAATAAATATGAACATATTTTATTAGAGGAGCATTATGAACAGTTAAAAGATCATTTCAAATTTTCAAAGTTATTTAAAAATTCTATACAAATTGAGACGAAAGAATATGGATATCATTGGGATATATGTCCCTATATATTAGATAATATTACAAGTCTTCCTGATACTTGTCCATGTCATTCAGCAGAAAACTATATGTTACAATGTTCCAAACTAATGGATTTATATAGAAGAATAGAAAATAAGTTATAATAAAAAAGTCTATATTTATATATATGTGTACCTGTGTACGTACCTATTATACAAATAAGGAATATAAATTTTTTGTCATTTATTGATTGCTTTTTTATTTTATTTTATTTAATGCTTTTTATTAATTAGTTATTTTGAAGACGAGAAAGAGTGAAGTTGTAGATTTATTCGATTGGCTTGATGATTCAGATTCTCCTGCAAATAATTATCAGCAAGAAGATGATTTTTTAGAGTCATCTCAAGAGAGCGACGAGAAAGAGGATTATGATGATGATGATAATAAGAAAATAGAAAAAGGAGTCAAATTTATGGAAAAGCCTGAAATATATATATTATACAAGTGGAATACAGTATATAAGTTAGCTCGACAAAATATTGGGAAATTATAGCACTAGATCGATATAGATTTAATCAAAGAATTCTAAATACCGATGATATTATTTCTAAAATTCTAGATAGTAATCATCAGAAATTCATTTTCTAATTAGTTATATAATAATTATGTACATTTAATTTTATTTTATTTAAAAAAAAAAATGACTAAAAGAGAGGTGGTTGAAGAGTTGCATAAGCCTGCACGAAGAAATTTTAAACTATAAAAAAACGCCCTATAAAAACAAAAACGTCAGAGAACGTTACAAAAGCAATGCAAAATATTTTTCTAAATTCTAAAAGATATCCACAAAATTTACAAACAGATGATTGGAAAAAATTTTTTAATAAAATATTCAAGAATTTAATGGTTAAATATCATATAAATCATTATTCAACATTTAGCATATTAAAAGCCTCTATTGTAGAGCGCTTTAATAGGACTTTAAAAGAAAAGATGGGGAAAGAATTTAGTTTTAATGGAAATTATAAATGGATTAACCTAGTTTCAGAACTAGTCAAGCAATATAACAGCACTAAACATCGAACAATTCAGAAACGGCCTTTTAATGTCAACAAAAATAATGCTGAAAATTTATTTAAAACTGTATATAATCGTATAAAAATCGCTTTACGTGGAAAATATAAAGTAAATGATTCAGTACGAGTAAGCAAATTCAAAGATATTTTTGAAAAACGCTATACACCTAATTGGACATCTGAAATATTTAAAATCAGAAAAGTTCAAATCACCAATCCAGTAACATACTTATTAGAAGATTATCAAGGACAACCAATGTTTCTATGAATACGAATTGTTAAAAACTGTACAAAAACAAGTGTTTTTGATTGAAAAAATTCTTAAAATTAGAGATAATAAAATTTTTGTTTAATGGTTAGGATTTACTTCTGATCATGGATAAATAAAAAAGATTTATTATAAAAAAAAATGTTATTATATTATTATTATTTATCAATTATTACAATATTATATTTTATTTTGATAAATTATGAAATTTCCATTTGATATGATAACTTTTGTTTTATTGAGTACAAGTCAAGTACAGTGTAATCAGATTTATATTCTGTATCTATTATAGGAATAGTTTCCACTTCTCCATTACTTAAAATTCTTTCTGCTTGTATTTCCTGATATTCAAAACATTGAATTTTGAGAGACTTTTGTTTAAAATTACTATCATATTCACATCTTACATGAATAACTTTATTATCATCATATTCCAATTGAAAATGTCTGTAAAATATATGCTCACTATTTATTATTCCACCAATATTACGTTCTTTTAAAATTAATTCCTGTCTAAAAGCTTCAATAGCCTCATCTATAGATACATATTGAGTACTGAGTCGGCTTTATCTCCTACTAATTCTTCAACTGTAGTTGTTGGTATTATTGTTGTACTTTTTGCATGATTTGTTGTTTTGTTTAATTCTGAAGAAATTACATGTTTTAATAGCTGGACTGATAAATTTACTCTCACAGTCGCATTACTCGGAAGTAATATATTAAAATATGTGCTGCCAAAAGCTGATTCATCTAATCTAATATTAGAAATTGGAGCTGAATTTGATTGAATAGTTAACAAGCAGAAAATGAAAAATATAAATGTTTTCATGATTAATCAAAGGAAGTATGATGTATCTTCTTTAAAGGTTAATGAAGTTATGTTTTATTAGAAATTTCAAATATATATCTTTTTTTATTTTCTAAAAATTTCTTTGTTGTGTACAAACTTAACTTGACTTATAATAGAACACAAATACATAAAAAGTGGTAAAAACTTATCTCTTCCATCTGAATAAGCTTCCATGTAATCTAAATATTCCTCTTTTAAATTTTCAAGTAATTCTCTAAAATAACTTAGCTTATCACCAATTTTTGATTTATTATTTTTTTCATTATACATATTCTCTATTGATGCAATAAAAATAATTCCCTCACCAATTCGTTTTCTTATCATCGACTTTTTCAATTCATTTTGATTTTCTTGATATTCATTTGTTGTCATGTACAATGATTGAATATGTTGTGAAATTCTTTTATTCTTATCTTTTGGTAATACATTTGACATATTCTTGTCAATCAACTCCCAATCATCTTCTTCAGCAAATGGACAATCATCGCTGAAACTATTTGTTACTTTATTTTTGATTGACGATTGTCTAATTGTACCAATAATCGAAATATCACCGCCATATACTTCAATTTTTATATGTTGCCATTCCAATGGAGATAAAAATAATTTATTATTTATTGACTCGCCATTTCTAATTTTTAAAACACATATCTTTTCTCCTCCTTCTGAAGTTATATATATCTCCAAAAAATCATGAAATATTTTCCAATTAATTATTTTAATTGAAGCCCATTTCCGACCACAAATACAATATTTATAACCGTGTAGAATGTTATCAGCCCAAAACATTACGATGCTTCTACTTAATAGTTTAATCAGATTATGTTATTTTTTATATTTAGATTAGTCTTTTATAGAATTTGTCAAGTGCTTTATTACATTAATTTTTTTAAGTAAAAAAAGAAAAAAATCTTCTCTGGGATCGAACCTTAATATAATAGACTAATAAACTTACTAAGTGTCGTATACCTTACTTAATAGATTTCTACCTATATCCTAGCACTCCTACCCAGAGAAGATTTAGTTAATTCTTGTTATTTTCATATTTTATACATAAATTATCTGCTTAATTAGTTTTCTTTAGTTTTAATCATAGAATGGAGTTCACAAGAACAATTATTATGTTTAATAAATTTTTTCTGGAAAATAAAAAACTTTTAAGAAAGAAACACAAAAAGGAAATTACATATCATATTAAGTTTCTAAGAAATTATGCGAAGTCAACATTGACTCAATTTAATTAATTAAAAGGAAAAGATGATAATTGGACGGACTTAATTACTCCAAATTCAGTTGAATTTTTTAGAAGATGTTTTTCACGATTAGCTAAAATTGTAAAGAAATTTAATAAAAAGAATTATAAATATCGAAAACAATTAAAAAATAAAAAACCCCTTGTTAAAATATAAAAAATCTAATAAAAATGTTTTATTTTATCTAAAGGAATTCCCTTACGTCATTTTGGTCTTTTAAAAATTTTTAATTTTCTTATCAACATACCCACAATTAAAAAAGAAACAAAATCATGCTTCAAAAAAATATTTTATTTTCTTATCAGCATAATTCAAATTTAAGTATGACCGCAGAAAAAATTTTTCATTTCTACAATTTAAAACAAAAATGTTCTCTTATCTCTGACGTCACTTCCTGGTCTAGAACCGGCCTAGTTCAACCGGCCCTGATTTATGCAACCAAATAAAAAATCTTGATATATCAGCCAATGCATCGTTAGATATAAAAAGCTTATTCACTTCCATACCAATTAATGAATTAAAAGCAATAGTATATATAGCATTATAAATACAACAGTCAACGACAAAAATATTAAAAGAGAACTTAAAGTAATATTCAATTTATGTGTGAACCAAAATTATTTTAAATTCGAAAACATTTCGTCGCCTGAATTATCTTTTGCTATACAGTGTGCAGTTTGCTCCATAAGACACATTATTTTGATTTTGTAGTGCTTATTTGCTCCATAAGCAAATTTTTGGTTTATGGAGCAACTTTTGTATAAAAAAAAGTATTAATATTGTTAATTCTCATTTGCTCTGTACGCATTACCATGCGCTATGAGGCATATATAATTACCATTATATTGAGTACTTATTTGCTCCATAAGTATTTAGAATTGTCATTATTACTATTATATTTTCTATACCTATGAAGCAAACATGGAAAACAAATTTTTAAAGCTTATTTACCCTGTTTGTATACAGTTACACATAATATTCACATACACATTGTGATTTGTGAATATTAATTTTATTATAAAAACAGAAAAATGTTAATTGTCCCAAAAAATTTTAACGAATAAATTAGTTTTTTCTTTTTGTATTTATACATCATAATGTGTTCTATGTGAATTTTTGTAAACACAACGCAAATTCTAACTATTTATTGTATTTGTGTATACAAACGAATACACGTATACAGAATGTTCAGCACGTTTAATACGTGTGTGGTTGGTGTGATACAAAATTTTCTTAGTTTATTGTTTGGCTTTGCGCTGAAAGCACTCGTATTACAATTGCGCATTATATATTGTTATGTACTTATGTCTTCTTCAACGGTACCAAGTATAGGAAGTGAGATTTTAGAGTAAGTGTTTTTAAAATTTGAATAAAATATTAATAAGATGGTGTTTTAGAATGGAGAGCAATATATTTTTGAGTTCTAGCTCCGAAAATGAATTTGAGCAAAAAGATTTTTCTTGTAAGTTATTATTTTTGTTAGTTTATTTGTATTCAATTATATTTTAAAAATAAATGTAATCTAATATACGACATATTTTATTTTAGCTGATGATTTAGATGGCGATCCTAACTACATACCTATTTTTGAAGCAATAGAAACAGATGCAACTACATCAGGTTAATATTATAAATAATATCCATATTAAATTTTGGAAATTGTAATTATTAAACTTGTCTTGTTTTTTAAGCAGTTTTTCCAAACATAAACTCAATGATGGCTTCTAGTAGTAATTTTAATTTTGAAACCAGAAATATGCCTTCAAATTTTTCACAATCAGGTAAGAATAACTTCCCACTTTTCACCCGATGATTGAAGGTACACCTAGATTCTAATAATTTGATCACACCTAAATCGACAAGAAAACGACAAAAATATCCAGAACGTTGGAAAAAAAATATTTTGAAAAATTTTCGCGAATCTGGCGATAAATATACCAATCGAACAGGTAAAATAATAGCACCAAAAAAAATTAAACCGCCTTGTGCTCATACATGTTTTTACTTATACACAAAGTTTTTTAATGAAAATGTTCGCTCAAATATATTTAACATTTCTGGTCACTCTCCGATAAAGTTTACATATCACTTTGATTTCAATGTGAATGAAGAAATTCGTAGAGTATGCCGAACTTTCTTTGTAAACACTTTAGCAATAAACCAAAAATGAGTTTATTATAGTTTCAACCAGAAAAAAACATGGCGAAGGCCGAAAGAGATTTGGATCGTACAAATATGGATCCTAATCACTGTATCATTTGTTTCGATTTGCAAAATGTTATTACTGTTCCAAAAGGTAATTCTTCCATATTTTGTTACAAGCGGAAACTAAATGTATATAATTTAACTGCAACGGCAATTATTCATAAAAATTACATACTGTGCTATATAGACGGAGGCATAAACAGTAAGAGGAGGAAACGATCTTGCTAACGCTATAATAAAACTTTTAAATAAAATTTGTCTCGATAATTCAAATTTGAGAAAAATTACTTTTTGGAGTGATAATTGTATACCACAAAATCGAAATAAAATAATGTTCACTGCCTTAAAATATTTTTTACAAAATTCTAATAGTCTCGTAGAATTGGTCCAAAAATTGTTGAAGTGTGCATTCAGTGATTGAAAAACATTTAAAAATTCTTGATATACATAGTCCAGTTCATTTACTAAAATTATTATTAAATTTAAATTATCCTAAACTAGATATTTTGCAAATACAACAAAATAATTGTGTATCATACACTGTACCTGCAGCGAAATTAAGTTTTATTAAATTTCCGTTTTCTAAAACAAAGATTATCCGATATCAAAAATCAGAACCTTTTCTGATAGAATACAAGGATTCTTTTTCAAATTTCGACTTTAAAAAAGTTGATATCAAAAAACTAGCAAATAAAAAAGTTTTAGCTACGCCTTTAAATTTGTTTCTTTGTAAACCTCCAGTTTTGCAGGAGCGACCAATTTTGTCAAAAGAAAAAAAAGATGATTTAAAATCACTAATACCTTTTTTACCTCTACCAGATCAAAACTGTTTTAAAGTAATTTTAAACATTACAAATTAATTGAAATATTTTTGGATCAGTTCACAAATATGTATATTTTATAAAGTTATATTGTGATGCAATTATTATTATGTATAATGTGTACAGTACAAAAACTATGACATTTGAATAAAAAAATTATTTCTTAAATTTCTTAAAATAAGTTAATTTTCAAAAATATTAAAAAGTTGTGAAATTACTATTATGTTTGTTTTTTTTAGTTTTGATTGGAATACTTATACTTAAAATTAATAACTTTATTTAATTTCGTTCATTAAAAACCAAAGCTGTGAAATTGCTATTATGTTTGTTTTTTAGTTTTAATTATTATATTTATACTTAAAATTAATAATTTTATTTAATTTCGTTTATAAAAAATAAAAATGCTGTGAAATGGCTGTTATGTTCATATTGTTATAATTGAATTATATAATTACATGATTGATTAAAAAATAATATTAAATAAAAATTAACATAAAAACAAGTAAATGTAACAGTAAGTCGATACAACCGACTTATTAATACCCTACACCTGAATAATTCGAATTAAATTAACAATCCATAAGTGTTTTTGGCAGTGCTTGAACTTCTTCCCTTTTCTGTCTTATTCAACTCGAATTTCAAGAACGTAAAAGAGGCATCCGCTTGGGATATTCTTGACACCCACCCCTTGTATAAAATTTTAAGTTTCTATCTTAATTATTTTCGAAGATTGGTAGTCCTTGGGATGTTTGTGTCAGCTACCCGAATTGCCACTCCAATTCATCGAATCCATCTCAGGAACATAAAGAAAACTTGCCAGAACACCATTCTATTAAATTTAAAGGTTCTACTTTTGTTGGTTTTGGAGATATGCTCGTTGCTCTTGTGCTCGTCCGGAAGTTTCCAAAATACGAACCCATGGTTCAAATTCTTTCAAATGACAGTTTCCAATTTTACAGAAAAGGAAACATAACAGAACACCTTTGTACTAAAAATAAAAGTTCTATCTTTGTTGGTTGTGGAGATATACTCGTTTGATCTGGGGCTCGTCCGGAAGCTTTCAAGATTTGAACCCATGGACCAAATCCTCTCAAATTTCAGAAACATAAATCAAACATGAAGGAACACCATCCTGCCTAATTTAAAGGTTATATCTTTGTTGCATTTGGAGATAATATCATTTGCTCTGAGGCTCGTTCGGAAGCTTTCAAAATCCGAACCCAAGGACCAAATCCTCTCAAATTTCAGAGGCCTAAATCATACATGAAAGAACACCATTATGCCAAAAGTAAAGGTTATATATTTGTTGTTTTTGGAGATAATCTCATTTGCTCTGGGGCTCGTTCGGAAGCTTCCAAAATCCAAACCCATGGACCACATCCTCTTAAATTTTAGAGACATAAATCAAACTGGAAGAAACATCATTATAAAAAATTTAAAGGTTCTATCTTTATTGGTTTTGGAGATAATCTCGTTTGCTCTGGGGCTCGTTCGGAAGTTTCCAAAACCCGAACCCATGGACCAAATCTTCTCACATTTCAGAGACTTAAATAAAACATGAAAGAACACCACCCTGTCAAATTTAAAGGTTATATCTTTGTTGGTTTTGGAGATAATCTCATTTGCTCTGGTGCTCGTTCGGAAGCTTCCAAAACCAAACCCATGGACCAAATCCTCTTAAATTTCAGAGACATAAATCAAACACGAAAGAACACCATTGTACCAAATTCAAAGGTTCTACCTTTGTTCGTATTGGATATAATCTCATTTGCTCTGCGGCTCGTTGGGAAGCTTCCAAAATTCGAATCCACGGTTCAAATTCTTTCAAATTTAAACCCATGGCCAAATCCTCTCAAATTTCAGAGACTTAAATCAAACATGAAAAAACACCATTCGGCCAAATTTAAAGGTTATATATATTTGTTGTTTTTGGAGATAATCTCATTTGCTCTGGGGCTCGTTCGGAAGCTTCCAAAATCCAAACCCATGGACCACATCCTCTTAAATTTTAGAGACATAAATCAAACTGGAAGAAACATCATTATAAAAAATTTAAAGGTTCTATCTTTATTGGTTTTGGAGATAATCTCGTTTGCTCTGGGGCTCGTTCGGAAGTTTCCAAAAGCCGAACCCATGGACCAAATCTTCTCACATTTCAGAGACTTAAATAAAACATGAAAGAACACCACCCTGCCAAATTTAAAGGTTCTATCTTTGTTGGTTTTGGAGATAATCTCATTTGCTCTGGTGCTCGTTCGGAAGCTTCCAAAACCCAAACCCATGGACTAAATCCTCCTAAATTTCAGAGACATAAATCGAACGGGAAGAAACATCATTGTACAAAATTTGAAGGTTCTATCTTTGTTGCTTTTGGAGATAATCTCGTTTGCGGAGATTATCTCCAAAAGCCCGGAATCATTCGGAAGCTTCCAGAATCCGAACCCATGGACGGATTTTGTCCAGATTCGAACTTAGCCTTTCTTTCGTAATTAGTAACCTACTATATAAATTTCATCAAGATAGCATCATTATTTTTTGAGTTATCGTGCGTACGGACGGACGGACGGACATCGCTAAATCGACTCCGGCGGTGATCCTGATTCAGAATATATATACATGTCTATATCTAACTCGCTTCCTTTTGGTGGTTACAAACACCATACCAAAGTTAATATACCCTATACTTTAGGTGTAGGGTATAACTAGGTTAAATTTCATTATGTTGTTAAATTTGATTATTTTAATTTTTTACAGTTTCTACTACAATTTAAAAAAAGTTTTAAATTTATTTTTCTCATATTAATCGTAATCCATTTTTAATCTAATTGGCTCCATCTGCTTGACTTTACAAAGAATTTTTGCTTAATACCCTTCTTAATTCTTATTTGCACCATTGTAATAGAAGATCAATGCATGTTTGCTCCATACGCACAGAGAAAACTATTTTGTAATCGATTTGTATTGTATGGTGCAAACTGTCCACTATGACTTTTCTCACAAAATATCAAATATCTCGAAAAGTATTTGAGGTCAGTGCCTAAAATTTAGCATATGATTAGTTAAAAAATCAACAAACTCTACGTTAAAATTTCGACTATTGTTTTTCGGACCAATTTTTGCCTTTTAACTCCCAAACTTTCTTTTTCGATTTACTCGGAATATTCCTTGAGGCGTATGGAGCAAAAGAGAATTCAGGCGACGAAATTTTACAAAATGCTAAAAGGCTGTCCAATGGGTTCACCAATTTCACCTCTACTAGCCGACATATTTATGGATCATTTAGAGAAGAAAATATTTAGAAGAAGCTGCCCATATACAGAATACTTAGGTTTTTACTATCGTTATGTGGATGATATTTTATGCTTATGGAAAGGGGATGAAGAGAACCTGAACAACTTTTTAATATGGATAAATAGTATTAATAAAAATATACAATTCACATCAGAAATAGAATCAAATTGTAAAATAAACTTTTTAGATTTAAAAATAATTCGTAAGAATAGTAGATTAAGTTTTGAAATATATATAGGAAAAACACTTATTCAGATATATTCATACCTAAAAATTCTAAGCATCCAACAAATTTAAAATTATCAGTATTTCATTCCATGATTAATAGATTAATTAATATTCCATTAGATGAATTAGCTTATAAAAAAGAACTTCACACAATAATAAATATAGCTTTAGAAAATGGGCATAAAGAAAAAATTATCTATAAATTACTTGACAATAAAACCAAAAAACTAATAAACAATGAAATATACCCTGCAAAATACATAAAAAATGACAATAAAAAGTATGTAAAAATAAAATATATAGGTTCCATTCTAATAAAATCGCTAATATAATAGAAAAAAAAACGGATTTAAAGGTAGCTTTCTATAACAACAATAGCATGGGTAAAATTATAATAAATAATAAAGAAAAATCA
>OX352772.1:89364278-89371778 GCA_947095535.1 Poecilobothrus nobilitatus
TACTGGTGTCTTGTCCATAGTAGAAATTTGTTGCTCATAAAAATTGTTTATTGTCAAAGTTTCATCTTCAAGATGAAAAATGTTTTGAAATCTTTCACAAATGTTTAAAATTGTTGTTTTAGCTTTACATTCCGATTGGTTTTTATTTAATGGCTGAACTTCAATTTCAGTTCTACTAATTGTCACAGGAGTAACTCTAGTGTTCAGTATTTTCACATGTTTTAATCCATTACCTAGAATTATCGTATTTGCTAAAAATACACCTTTTACCATTTCTTTTCCAATTATTATACTATCTTCTTTTAAGTCCAAATCTATTATTAATATTGATTCTGTTCGAGGTTGTACCATGATGTTTGATATTGTTTTGGTATTCATGCTCATTGGTAATATTAAGTGTTGATCTTTGTGAGATATTACTAATGTGCATGTTTCATAGTCTATTTTGCATCTCTGCTTGTATAAAAAGTCTCTATATAAGATACCATCTGTTAATATATTATGGTTTTCAGCTATAATATGGCATTCATGTTTAATTGTTTGGTCTTCTATTAACAATTCTATGTTTGTTACACCCTTTGTATAAAAATTTTTATTCGAAATACCATTAATTTGGCATTATTTAAAAATTTCATTATTTAAAAATTGTTGTTTAATAATGTTGTTTTTACATATGGATATATCTGCTCCTGAGTTTATTAATACAGTCAGATAATCATTGTCTTTTGTTCTTATTTTAATTAAATTTGTGAAACTTTTGTCACTATTTAGGTTTACTATTTTCTTTTGTTGAATTGATTTTGCATATCTCTTTTCATCTTTTGGTTGACATGCCCCGCAAATTTTCGACTGAGGTCGTTGTAGTTTCCCTGTTAATTATTGGTAAATCTATTCTATTATAGATATTATTGCTATTATTGTAATTATTATCGTAATTATTGTTGTTATTATTGTTATAGTTATATAACTGTTATTGTAATTATTGTTGTTGTGGTTATTTCTATTATTATTATTGTAATTATAACGTCTGATACGTCTGAACGTCTGTGTTTAACACTAATTGGTCATTCAATTTTATTATTATTCCACTATATTCTTCTCCTTGTTCTTGTATTTGTTTAAATTTACTATTAAATTTTCTATTTTTGTAGTAACATTTCTACATCTTGGTTACCTTGTACCAATTTTGTTGGATCATTCTGTATTTTTGCTGAGTTTTTCTTTGATTTATAGTTTGTCAATAATACTTTCTTTAAATTTTCTAAAGTTGTTATTGGCTCTTCATAAATTAGTCTGTTTTTCACCTTATCTGAAAACTTTGTATTCAAAATTTTAGTTTTAGTTTTATTGTTGTTGTTATTGGTTATTCAAAAATTAGTCTGTTTTTTATCTTATCTGAAAAGTTTGTGTTCAAAATTAGTTTTATTAGTTTCTGTTTTTCATTTTCATCTTTAAGCGTGTCAGCATAAAATTCGATTAACCCCAGAAAATTAGATAGTTGTTTAATCTCTCCTTCAAATTGCGGGATTATTTTTATCGCTGTTGTAAGTTCAAAATTTGCCATTTTTCGTTCTTCTGTTTTTACGGGTTCAGTTTTTGGTTTCAAAAATGTAATTATTTGCCTTATAATTTCTTTTAATTTTAAGTTTGTTTCTAGCTGTATGTCACCTTTAACATATGTTTCATTCCCAAATTTCATTAATTTCCTTGTATTTTTCTTCAATAAATGTTTGTGTACATGTTCTTGTGGAATTCTTTTTTAGAGTTTTTAATAAATATACGAGTTTTTTCATTTTTAAGTGCATTCAATTAAAAAAAAAAAATTTCTATTTCATGTATATACATATATTTATATATATATTTTTTTTAAATAAGCAAGCATTTTTTTTAAATAAGCAAGCATTTTGTTTAAATTTTTACAATTTATTTTTATTCTTATTCTATAATCATTTTTAAAAACAAAAAAAATGTTTGAACATTGAAAATTTTTGTTTTCTTTTATTTTTGTATGTTAAAACTATTAAAATTATTAAAATAATTATTTAATTTATAAAAGAAGAATTTATATATCAGCTATCCTCTTTTTTAATGCCCTCTTGACTATTTTTTTGTTCACCCAGTATTTGGTGATCTTATAAATGAAGATAATTACTGATGTGATGAGAAGTTCCTTCAGTATTTCTTCAGTTTGTAAATTGATTTGCTGTAATATAGTTGATGATGATTCACCGTAACATGGGATGGCTTTCAGCGGTGAATTATCGTCAACTATAGTACAGCAAATCAATTCCATCCCAAGCCATCCCATGTTAATATGATGCTTCTATCTGTGTAAGGATGCTGCTTTTGTTTGTTTTGCTCCCTGTGTATGGTAATGATTTATATAATCTTTCTCTCAATCTTCTTGCTGCAACCTTTTTTCCTCTTCTTTTACGTCTTGGCTTGTTATTGTGTTGTCCCACTTTATATTCTGCTATAGTTATCGGTTTTGTAGTTTCACAGTTTTTGATTTCTTCCTTCTTCTCTGGGATTTCTTTTCGAAAAGATCGTTGAATTGCTAATCCGTCTTCAGTTCCATCATAACATTTTAGCGAAGTATCCAAATAAATGTTATAAAAGAATTGGCAGGATCGCCATGTAATATGTTTTGTGTTATTTTCTTTTATGTTGTATTGTGCGTCATTAGTTGTTTCTCTATTATTACTATATATATGTGCGGCTAACTGTATTTATTTGGTCAACCCCTGAAAGAAGGTAAGAGCCTGAAGAGGAGGAAACGACTCTTCATCTCCTTTGCACATGCCCAGTCTTGTCGGTAAAAAGGAACACCCATTTGGGCCAATATCTCTTCAACAACCTTAGCGATCTCTTCAACTACCTTAGAAATTTGAAGAGCATTCTTGGCTTTGTAAAAAGTTCTAATTGGTTTTAGCGAGTGGGATAGAAAGGTAATATCACAATGGACCAAATACGATCTAAGTGTGCCTCTTCGGCAGCCACGTTAACCTAACCTAACATAGCTCCTAAGGTGATGTCGCAATATACGTATCAGACTACTTAAGCTCCACTCAAATTGAGCTCCACTCAAACTGCAAGAAAAGTTTAAAGAATCCAATGTCTTGATAGTAAAATTACTCACTCACGGTATTAATGTAATGTCAATCTACGGAGCACCTCAAACAAATATTATTTATTTTTTTTTTTTTTTCATTTTTCTCAGAAAGAGCTTAGAAGCTCGTACAGAATGTTTTACAAATGTATGTATTCTATACTATGTACTGAATATCAAGTTCTTTTAAAATTTTTGAATTAAAAAATTACATTTTTTTTTTTAAACTAAAAACTAAACGTAAAAAAAAGACAAAACAAAAAAAAGGTTAAGTAGAGCAAATAAAATAAAATTAAAAATTGAAAAAAATAAAATCAAAAATTTAAATTTAAAATTAACCAAAAAGCTAAATCAGTTATAAGAATTATTTTGCAAATTTTTAATTGATTTATTTATTTATTTTGTTTTGGCCACACTTAAGACGATTAGTCTTTTAATTGCACAGCATACTAACAAATAATAATTATAACAATAAATTTAAAATGTGAAAAACTAAAACTATAATGAATATACAATGCACATACCACTAAACTTAAAAACTGCTACCACGATTCTAAAATAATTTTTTTATGTTATCAATGTGCAATAAAGAGTTCGACATAGAGTTTCACAGTATAATTATCTTAAGAAAAAAAGATAAGTGTCTTAGACGACTTTTATGGCGAGGAATATTTAAATTTCTACATCTTAACGATCTACCCGAAATAACCTTTTCAAACAGATAAGATGGCATAATATTTAACTGTATTTTTTCAAAGCAACAATGTATCTGAAATTCAAAAAGTTAGTAAGTGTAGCATCCAATATTATATCTGAAACATCACTAATGTGATCATATTTCCTTCTCTTAACAACAAAGAGAGTACTAGAATTGAAAATCGACTGCAAATGATTAAATTCATCAGGAGACATACCGACATATACAATATCACAGTATAAGAAGTGCGGAACTAATAAGGCTAGCACGAGTTTGTGTTTAATCCATTAATTTAGAAAATAGTAGCACTGCCATAACTTACTCAAGACACTGTTTACCTTTTTAGATATGTGATTAATATGATCATTCCAAGTTAAAGAATTATTAAAAATAACACCTAGAATTTTTACTTTACAAACATATTCAATTGCAGACTTCTCCATTCTAATTTTAGGTAGCAATGATATGTTAATTTTCTTAGAACTTAGAATCATTGCTTGGGCTTTAGTTGCATTCAGTTTCAGCCTATTTAATTTTGACCAGAAGAGAATGGCATCAAAATCATCATTCATTTTCGCAATATAGGAAATAATATTAGTAATGGGACCACTAATGTAGAGCTGAACGTCATCATCAGCATATAGTCTACACTTAGACTCGGACAAACATAATATCATAGAGGCAGATCATAAATGAATAAACTAAATAATAATGGTCCTAGCAAGGAACCTTGCGGTACACCACATTTTAATTCAATAAGATCCGAACTTATTCCATTAACATAAACATATTGGTTTCTTTTGAACAGATATTTTTTTAATAACTGGACAGCAGATGAGTCAAAACCAAAGGAAATCTCCAATTTTTTACACAGTAAATCATGATTAACACAATCAAAAGCCTTAGAGAAATCTAGAAATAATAAAATAATAGAATCTTTTTTTCAATGTCAATGTACATGTTGTCGGTAATTTCTAACAAAGCTGATGCAGTGCTGTGCTTCTTTCTGAATCCTGACTAGTACTTAAACAAGAGGTTGTTAATATAAACATATCGAGTAATCTGTTGATGTAGTATGGACTCAAATACCTTAGATAAAAAGAGCAGCATATTTATGGGTCGAAAACCATATAAAAAGGGATTATTTTTTTTGGGAACAGGAATAATTTTGGCACATTTCCAGCCTTTAGGGTAATTTTCTGTGGTTAAAATATAATTGAACAAACGCAAGAAGGAAGGCAGACTTACAAGAGTAAGAAGTTTGAGAAATTTTGGAGACATTTGGTCAGGTCCCATAGCATCTGATTTAATGACATTAAGAGCACAATTGACTTCATCCAAGCCTGCCTGTTTTATAAGAAGATTAACCTCGTTCCTAAGATTCTTGAAAGTATTTCTGCTATCTACATCTTTAGTTTGCTTCCAGCAATCATAGGCTGCATCTCTCTGAATTTATA
The DNA here is from genome assembly GCA_947095535.1 of Poecilobothrus nobilitatus. Classification (NCBI taxonomy): domain Eukaryota; kingdom Metazoa; phylum Arthropoda; class Insecta; order Diptera; family Dolichopodidae; genus Poecilobothrus; species Poecilobothrus nobilitatus. Next base: position 89,369,542 of record OX352772.1, read on the forward strand.
TTTTGCCTTATTTTAGAGTTAAAGTTAGGAATAAAATCCTTTCTAGGTATAATACTACGAAAAGGCACATGGTCATTGAAAATATGAGTTACCATATCATTAAAGAAATTAATTTTGGTATCAATACTTTCAAGATGATGTAAATAATCCCAGCTAATTAAAGACGCACAATGCAATAAATGATCAATGTCAATATTTGTATAGTCTCTAAAAGTAATTCTTTTTACTGAAAAATCCACATTAATCTTAAAAGTAACATATATCACGTCATGGTCAGACAAGCCTGGCAGAGATACTTGACCAAACTTTGCAATTTCATTAATGCATTCTGTTGAAGTCACGAACAAGTCCAATAAAAAATTACGATTTTTGTCAAAGCGGGTTGGAAATTCAGTATTAATTACATTGAGGCAATGATTATTAATTTTTCGGAGAAATACTTTTTTAAAACCCTACTATTATCAAGCAGGTTAATGTTAAAGTCACCTACAATTACTATGTTTCAAAATTACTACAAAATTTGTCAAACGTCTTATTTAATGGATCAAATTTATATGCAGCCGGATGTGCGAAATAAACAGTGCCTAACATGATTGCTCTATTATAACATGATTAACCTTAGTTTTAACTATAATAAATTCAATATCATCAGTATTATCAGACTGGCACTACACCTTAACAGGAAGACCACACTTAACATACATCACAGCAATATTACTTTCAAACTCCAAGTATTTATCATCCAAATGTTTTTCAAGTTCACTTTCACCTTCAGCCATTTTCCTTTTCATAAGAGCAATATTACTTTCCAACTGTTTACTTCTTGTTAAACACCCATAGTATGAACATGGTATAAGTTTAGTATCCATGTTAAGTTGTTGATTTAACAAGAAAATATTCTATGAAAAAATGTGTCACTTTTAAACTAGTTTATTTTCAAGGTTCCAAATTTTTTGAAATAATCGATTTTTTTTTTCGATGAATCGAAGTTTTCTATATTTTTCATAACCCTTTGATAACTTTAATTTTTTTTAAATGCATTGTTAAACTATAAATGTAAAAATGGACAGAAAAATTTTTTTTTATTTTCCATTTTTTTATGATCAATACAAAATATTTAGTTCCCAAATTTTATTTTTGTTTTTACAAACCAATGTTTATTTTGTTTATAAAAAAAAAACTCTATTTTTTACATTTTAATAACTAGATTCCTAACTAAAATCAAAAAAAAAAATTGTAAAAATAAAGACTTACATATATTTCACCAAGCAAAGAGAAAAAAAATGTTTTATTTTTTTTTAATAATCATAATTGTCATATAAACCTAATAACTTTTTTCTAGTATCCATTTTTGGTTTTGATAGCTGTCAAAACTTAAACTAGTTGTGTAGTATAAACACCATTTTTCAAAACCTGTTTACTTCTTGTTAAACACCCATAGTATGAACATAGTATAAGTTTAGTATCCATGTTAAGTTGTTGATTTGTAAATTAATCAAAAATTGGAAAAGTAATCAAGTAATCAGAAAACTAATCAGTGGGAAGTCGTAATATAATTGGAAAATAATCAACTTAATACATTCTTAAATGTTTGAAATTAATGTAATAAAATATCTTAATTTTTGTAGTAAAAATTATTTCAATCAATGATTGAACTTCAATTAATGTTTAGAATTAGTTATTAAATTATTATTAAAATAACATATATTGTATAACATATAAAAAAAAAAAAAATTTTATAGTCTTGATACAAAAAAATTAACACTAATATTCATAATTTGTGAATGATGATTATACAACACCATTAATTGAAAAAATTATTGACAGTTGATCGACAGTTATTGAATTTATAATTATTGATATTATAATTATTAAATTTTATATTTAGTAAACTTAAAAATCGTTATATTAATTAAATTAAATTAAATGTAAATGATCAGTAATAGTTAAAAAGTTTTTTGTTTGTTTTAATGTTTTTTATTAAAAGTGAACAAATTAATTGTTTTGTATTGATAGTTAATAATTAAAGTTCATATTTATTTATATTCTTAGTAGATTTTAAATCATTATATAAAATTAAATTTAAATATTCAATTATAATTAATAAGTTTTAGTTTAGAGCAATTAGTTAATTATTAATATTAGGACAAGAAATACTTCTTTTCTTTTTCTTAATTACTAAAATAAAAATTTCTATCGCGATTAGTTGTGATGATATGTTTGTTTTAAGGTTTATT
>OX352772.1:89376778-89381778 GCA_947095535.1 Poecilobothrus nobilitatus
TTGGAAATGACCATGAAGGATTTTTTAGCAGATAGCAGCGACAGCAAACAAAAGGAGTGTTACACGCAACTTCTGAAAGACATTCAGGATCAATGGGCTGAAATTAAAGCTTATCACCGGAAAATGTTGGTTGCATCATATACGGAGAAAGGTTTTGAAGAAGCTAAGTATTCTTATTTTGAAAAAAAAAATATATTTTCTAGTATTAGGCAACTATATTATGCAAATTATGGTTTGATAGAAAGTGAAATGAATGGAAAATTTCCCGACGTTAATGAAGGTTGTGAACCAGTGTCGGTCACAATACGGGAAGCTCCCACTCCTACAGCAATACAACTCCCAAAAATTACGTTAGAGAAATTTCACGGGGATTATCGAAAATGGCCGTCATTTCATGATTTGTTTAGGACATTAGTCCATGAAAATGCTGGGCTTGCGCCTGTACAAAAATTGCAATACCTGAAAATGCATCTTACTGGAGAACCTGAAAATTTACTTAGGCAGTTCCAGATAACCGATTTAAACTACTAAAGTGCGTGGCAACTTTTAAAAGAAAGGTATAACAATAAAAGAATTCTAGTAGGGACACAATTAAAGGTTTTTTTTACTCAACCTTCTCTTGTACATGAATCAGCTCAGGGCATTAAAAATTTGTTGGATACTACCACAGAGTGTCTACAAGCTCTAGAAAATTTAAATATAGAGATAACTAATTGGGATCCACTTATCATTTACAGTATTGTGCAAAAGTTACCACCGGAAACTCATCAGTTATGGGAACAGAGTATTAGTAACATCACAGGGAGACAGCTGTGGAGCTTTTTAGAGGCGAGATTTCTACTATGGAAGCCATAGCTTACAAATCTTACTCATGTAGTAATGATAAAAGAAGTAATCCCCCCAACAATTCAAACAAATTCCAAACAAATGTCAGAAATTTTCATGTAGAATCAAAATCAGTTTGTGTCATTTGTGCTGGATCACACAAGATTAAACAGTGTCATAAATTTAGCATTTTGAATCCGAGTAAAAGATTCGAAATGGCGAAAAAAGGGCTTATGCATTAACTGTTTACGGACTGGGCGCACAGTGACAAATTGACCCAGCTCCACAAATTGTCTTATTTGCCGACGACGGCATCACTCACTATTACATATAGAGCCGATTGCGGCCAATCATGCTCAAGGATTCTATTATACGGGTCTTAATACTAATAATAAGAGTTCCTTTCATCAGGATACAAGCATTTGTTCGAATAATGATAAATCGCGTACATCCCAAGCTACTATGTCGGCATCAGCAGCCAGTTTTGTACCCCATGACCAACCGTCGACATCTGCAACTAATGTTCATACATGCACTACGCCCAGTGACAATATACAAGTACTTTTAGCTATTGCTCAAATGAAAATAAAATCGCCAGTTACAGTCGACGAAAGCATTATAAGAGCACTCATCGATCCAGGATCGGATACGTCTCTTATTACAGAGTCATTCTGTCAATATTTGAAATTGAAAAAAATTAAGATCACCGCAAGGATACAGGGGATTGGTCAAAATCAGTTAGGTACATCTTTAGCACAAGTCAATTTCATACTCACCAGCTTAAATAATAAAAACGCCATCGAAGCTAAAGGTTTGGTTTTGGGCAAGCTGACAAATCTCTTACCTAGTCGAACGATCGCAGCTGGAAAGTGGCGTCATTTAGAAGGACTTGAGCTCGCAGATCGGAATTTTTTCAAGCTCGGTGCGATTGATGTGCTACTTGGAGCTGACCTATACGGTCAAATACTACAAAATGGTTTGAAACAGGGATCTGAAGGAGCTCCTATAGCTCAAAACACCATTTTTGGTTGGGTTCTAACAGGAAAAATTCGCAATACTGAACACGCTGTTTCTATTTCCAATTTTCATATAAATATAAATTTGGAAAATGAGCATAAGAAATTTTGGGAAATGGAGGAAGTCACCACCACCAAAATTGAAGAAGAAAAGGCATGCGAGGAACACCTCAGAACAACTTACAAACGTTTGGATGACGGCACTTACCAAGTGAAGTTACTCTTTGATGAAAATAGTCATGCAACACTTGGTAAATCGCGACACATAGCGATTAGTCGTTTGCTCTCCATGGAACGTCGTTTTGCTAAAAATGCAGCTCTTCAAGGGGAGCACAATACATGCCTAAATGAATACCTACAACTCGGGCACATGGAAAGGGCGGATACAACTGAAGAAAACTTTCGAGACGTATCATTCTCTTCAGAGAATTACTTGTGTTGCTATTTTACCATCACACTTTACTATCACATTTTACGATCACAGCGGGGTAAAAGAAACTAGCTCAACAACCAAACTGCGGGTCGTCTTTGATGCCTCTAGGGCTACTAGCAATGGCACTTCGTTAAACAACAAAATGATTAAAGGGCCCGTAATACAGGAGGACTTGGCCACACATCTATTAAGTATAAAGTAGCATTCAACGCCGACCTCGAAAAATGTACAGGCAGATAAAGATATCGGCTCGTCATGCTGAATTTCAACGAGTGGTTTGGAGAAATTCAACAAATTCCATCATTAAAGATTACAAACTCAAAACCGTAACTTTCGGGACAAAATCTGCTTCATTTTTGGCCACTCGGGTATTTCAACAGCTAGCCATTGACGAAAAGTCAAAGTATCCCATTGCATCTCATAGGGCGCTCGACTCGTTTTATGTCGACGATCTACTGTGAGGACCTGGCTCTATAAAAGCAGCACTTGAACTACAACGGCAATTATTAGCATTAATGAGAGCAGGGGGTTTCTCTTTGCGAAAATGTGTCTCATATCACGAAGAAATTTTAAATGTCGTTCCTGAGAGCTTTCGAGAGGTAAATATCCCATTCCAAATCAAGTTGGAAGAAGTAATAAGAACGTTAGGGCTACAATGGAACCCATCAAGTGATAAATTTCTCTATGCGATATTGTTAAAGGGAATTCAAAATGAGATGTGGACAAAAAGGAAAATTCTATCAGAAATCGCTACTCTATTTGATCCATTAGGCTGGTTGGCACCCACTATAATAATAGCGAAACTATTCATCCAGAAACTTTGGCTAATTGGATTAAACTGGGATGAAGAAATTGATTTACACTTGGTTAAAATGGAATGGTTAAAATATCGAAATAGCCTTAATGATTTGAAAACGATTCGAATAGATCGTTGGTTTAATTATAAGGAAACGCAGCATTCTGTGGAGCTGCATGGTTTCTCAGATGCTTCCATTCGAGCATTTCCAGTTTATTTATGTGCAATTGATGACAATGGTCAAGGGAGATCTTCTCTGCTAATCGCCAAACTAAAGTAGCACCGATCAAAACAATTTCGCTACCTCGACTAGAATTACGTGGTGCCGCATTGTTATCTAAATTAACTAAGTATGTTACACAATCATTGAAACTACATACAAGGCCAATAATTCGAGCTTGGACTGACTTGCAAATCGTCTTAGCATGGCTGAAAGGTCACCCTAGCAGATGGACTTCGTTTGTCGCAAACAGGGTGTCAAAGATACACCAAAATTTGGAACATATGGTCGCATGTTCCTACTAAGGACAATCCAGCTGATTATGCTACAAGAGGGGTATATCCATTAGAACTCCATTCCCTAAGCATGTGGTGGCACTGACCTAACTGGCTACTCAATTGATCAGACCAATGGCCTTTACAAAAGAATATCAAACCAACCGAAATGGAAAAGAGAAAGGACAGCTTTATTTTTCATACTAGAAAGACGGAAAATGTATCCATTCATTTTTTAAACGAGATAGAAACATTTTACTCTTCATATACAAAACTTATCTGAGTTACTTGTTATGTCCTGAGATTCATAAATAATTTGAAAGCTGACTCTAACAAAATAAACATGTCATACCTTACAGCGGTAGAATTAAAACAAGCGCTACATTTTTGGATAAAATTTATACAAAGGCGAAATTTTGAAAAGGAACTACATTCACTTCAACAAAATAAACCAGTAAATTCTAATAGTAGGATATTAAAACTAAATCCTTCTCTGGACAAAAATGGCAATATCAGAGTGGGAGGTAGGCTGAAAAACGCAGAATTAAAGTATAACGAAAAATTCCCCATCATATTACCAGGAGAAGGAACGTTTATAAAGTTATCAATTTCAAAATTCCATAAAGAAACATTGCACGGTGGTTTTCAGTTAATGTCGAATATAATATCTCTTAATTATTGGATCATAAATTCACGAAATCTTATACGTCATTTTATCCACAAATGCACAATTTGTTACAGTTTAAAGGCAACTGCGCAAAGTCAACTCATGGAAAATCTTCCAACCGTTAGGGTCAATTACAATCGGCCATTCAGTCATTCGGGAGTAGACTATGGAAGTCCCTTTGAAATTAAAACTTACAAAGGTAGAAGTTCACAACGCTACAAAGCTTATATTTCAGTTTTTATATGCATGGTGGTAAAGGCAATTCATTTAGAAGTGACCGATTTGACTGCTGAAGGTTTCATAGGTGCCTACCGTCGGTTTTCGTCACGACGAGGCAAAGTCGAGCAAATATATTGCGACAACGGAACCAACTTTGTTTCGGCTAATAAAATCCTAAAAAAGGAAAGGCTTCAAATGCTGCACCAATTAGACGTTAAAATTGCCGAACGAAGGTGTTACGTTTAACTTCATTCCACCAGGCTCCGCGCACTTTGGTGGATTATGGTAAGTCGGTGTCAAGTCAACCAAACTACATCTGAGACGTGTACTTGGGAATGCAATATTAACCTATGAAGAGTTTTCACCCGTACTCACTCAAATCGAGGCCTGTTTGAATTCCCGGCCTTTGTGCCCAATTAATGCCAACATAGATGATCTAAATTCTTTGACTCCAGCACACTTCTTGGTTGGTGATGTATTAATGACACCACCTGAACCGACCCTACTTGATTTTAACATAAATCGTTTAAACTGTTGGCAATATTTGCA